>QLSR01000232.1:233255-279766 GCA_031780015.1 Citrullus colocynthis | reverse complement strand
TTTTTCTTCGGTTTTTAAAGTTCGACTTCATTTTTAAAAAATAATAGTGGAAAGTGGATATCAAATCGAAAAAATATTTATAAACTTAATTTTTAGAAAATAAAAAATCAAAATATTACATATAAGACTAATTGTTACAAAATTGAGTATACAAGAATTGTTATCCATTAAAGTAAAAAGAATATATATATTATTCCCTCAATGAAAATTCATAGGCCAAAGTTGTTTTTTTTTAATAAAAGAAAAAAATCCTTAATTTTGATGTATTAACAAGAACAAGAAAAAGAAAATATTTGTGTATATGCATACACATATAAAACAACCTCCTTAGGATTATTTTAATTAAAAGCAACATTAAATATGCAACAATGATCCTTGTCCTATTGAAGAAATTCCTAATCCTCTCCAGAACATTCCAATCTCTATGTCTAAAATAAAATGGAAAAGTTCAACTTTTACTTTATTATAATGCCAATAAAGCTGTCACACATCCCAACCCCATCATTGACATTCTTTTAATGCCAACCACAATATCAAGTTCTATTTCTTAAAAATTTTAATTATTACATAACTTAAATTACCAATTTAACCTCCTTTAATTCATCTATGTGGTTTGGAATATTTTAATTTGATTCTTATCATTTTGATTAAACCAATTCATGGGATTGGAGTATCACACAAGGAACTATTGAATCTGAGTATTTGAAGTTATAAAAGTGTGGTCGGAATATATATCATATGTTTTTAGATTGTACTTCTAATTAGCAACTATCTAGCATTGGTTCTATTGGGATCCATAAATATTTTATGATGAGCGTAAAAAAAAAAAAAAAAAAAAAAAAAACTTTTTTTAAAATTTCTTTTTTTTTTTTTTTTTGAGGTTTGGGTCCTTTTAGTTTCAATCTATTTCATATAACAGGTATTATCTAAGAATATGGGCATCCGATCCTTGTAAATTAACTAGAAAGGGTATAAAGTTGTAAATTCTGTGCGGAAGAGTCAAATGATTCTTATAATTTTGATTTAATTGCTACTTAGCTTCAATTATTTTAAAAGTTTCAATATTATCTTTATGATTGGATCAAAATTGACAATTCTTCTACATAGTTAGTTGTGTTAGCTTACTATATTATAATTCAACAATGAAGTGAGAAAAATAGAGTGGCATGTCCATGAATAAAAATCTAAGTTATTGACTTTATTTGTAAGAGAGATCCTAATAATTAAACATTTTAAAAACTATAAAAATCAAATTGAAAAATCGAATTTCTTTTTCAAAAGAAATTAAAAAACCAGAATTAAGTAGTTACAAATAAATTGTGAACTTAAAGCATAATTAAATGAATTACAACATTATATTCTCAATCAATGAGTCGTAAGTTTAACTGATATAATATTTATTCAAATAAAACACAATATAAGATATAAATTGAGACAGTCACGAAAGTTGATTTAAATCGATATAATTATTAATTCAAGATTTTAACAAATACAATTTAATATTTAAAGATAGAAATTGATATATTTTTTTCCTTAATTTAATATCAATATATATATATATTAAAAAGAAAAAAAAAGGCGAAGTAATAAAAGAGAGGGAAGGGCGGTTTGGTCGGCACCGTGCCAATTCTCTCTCTCATCGTTTTCGACCACAAAATTCACTCTCACTCTCAAATGCAATTCCAAAAAAATAAAAAAGAGAGTAAAAATTAAATCAAAACGATGTTGCTTTGGTGTTATAAAAACCCCATAGCTAAGCTGCTCTCAGACCATCCCTAAGCTCCGCCACACAATCTTTTAACTTCTTCTTCTCTCTCTCTCTCTCTCTTTTTTTAACTCGTCTTCTATCTTCCGTCATCCAAAATGGTGAAGTTGGCCGTGGGCTCCGCCGCCGATTCATTCAGTGCGGCCTCTCTTAAAGCCTATCTCTCTGAATTCATCGCCACTCTCCTTTTCGTCTTCGCCGGCGTCGGCTCCGCCATCGCCTACGGTCTCTTTTTCTCTTAACTCTCTTACATACATTGTTTTCATTTTAATTCTCTTTTAAGTATTTTCATTTTTTTAAATTCATTAAACACAATATTAAAATTTTAGAGATTTTTCCTTAAATTTTATTTTTAGTCATCAAATGTGAGTGTATTTTAATTACTATTCAACTATGTTAAAATTTGTTAAAAAGGACTTGTTGGGGGCATTCTGCTAATTATAATTAAATTTTTTCTAATTTGTCAAATTATAAGTTTTCATTTTTCGTGTCCAATGAGTTTATAAATTTAAAAAAAATGTCAAATAAGTTACACTCGAATTAAAATCTCAATGATTTAATATTAGACACAACCAAAAGATTAGAAACTTATTAGAATATATTTTTAAATTTATAGCTATTAAATACAAAATTGAAAAGATAAGATATCTGTTGTAATTTTATATTTTCTTTTTTGTTAATAAATAGAAAAATTATCTTAAATGACTAAACTGTATCTATCATGACACATATAATAATCTATCGCGGTCTATCACAAATAGACAATAAAATTTTGTAAATATTTTGGTTCATTTTGTTATATTTGAAAAGAACCCAAACAAATATAAATGAATATTAATTATTGTTAAATTATAGTTAGGTGAACACATTTTTAATTAAAATTTGTTAATGAAACTCGTTAAAATGAATTGTTGGGCCCTATTATAATTAAATATATTTTAATTTGTTAAACAATAGGTTTAGTTATTAAACTTAGTTCATATTTGTGTTTAACGGGGTTCTAAACTTTAGAAAGTATTCCATGATTTTATAAACTTTTAATTTATATCTAATGAGTTCATAAATTTAATAATTTGATGATGTGATGTGCAGGTAAGTTAACGTCGGATGCGGCGTTGGATGCACCAGGTTTGGTGGCAGTGGCAGTGGCTCACGCATTTGCATTGTTCGTCGGTGTGTCGTTGGCAGCGAACATCTCCGGCGGCCACCTAAACCCGGCGGTGACCTTTGGGTTGGCCATCGGCGGCAACATCACCATCTTGACCGGCTTGTTCTACTGGATCGCCCAATTGCTTGGCTCCATTGTTGCCTGCCTCCTCCTTCAATTCGTTACCAACGGCAAGGTAAACTAAATTGTTAAATTAAATTTGTTTATTCTTACAACCATTCCGATAATATTTTTTTAATTATTAAAGAAAAAAAAAAGGTAAATAAACGATAAACTGCATAGGTATATTATTTGTTCGAATTTGGAGTTGGTAGTTACGATTTTTAAATATTTGTTGGAATTATTATTTTTGTTTTTGGAATATTTGTTGGATATATTTATTTATGATAAAGCCAATTCCAAAAACATCCTGTCTTTTTCAAAGTCAACATAGCAATTTATAATTTTCTAAAAAGCTCACGAATCATGATTGGCTTAATATAGTACTAATAATTTTTTTCTTCTTTAAATCTAACTAAATTTATATATTTTTTTAATAAACTTTCAAATATTTATTTTACATAAGAAGTAATTTAACAAAAACCTACATTTGTTTTAAAATTTTAAATCTAATCTACTATATTGAACTTCGAGATATATTTATAAATATAAAAATTAAAAAATATATAATTTCCAGTATTTTAATGTTATTTTTTTANACTAAATTTATATATTTTTTTAATAAACTTTCAAATATTTATTTTACATAAGAAGTAATTTAACAAAAACCTACATTTGTTTTAAAATTTTAAATCTAATCTACTATATTGAACTTCGAGATATATTTATAAATATAAAAATTAAAAAATATATAATTTCCAGTATTTTAATGTTATTTTTTTAAGTTAAATTATCATTTTTGGTCATATAAACTGACATTTGTTTTATCTTGAGTCGCCACTTCCAAATATTTAAAAATTTCCATATATTTTTAATAAATGTTAAAATTAGTCATTATTAATTTGTTGTTAGCATTTCTAAAACAAATTTTGGCATATATTTCCTTGATAAAAATGATATTATAACTTTATTGTTTTTTTTAAATACCATTTTAATTTCTACTTTTGAATCTTTTCGATTTAAAATATATATTTTTAAATATCCAACATTAGTCATTGTATTTTTAATCAAC
Source organism: Citrullus colocynthis (assembly GCA_031780015.1). Taxonomy (NCBI): domain Eukaryota; kingdom Viridiplantae; phylum Streptophyta; class Magnoliopsida; order Cucurbitales; family Cucurbitaceae; genus Citrullus; species Citrullus colocynthis. The sequence continues at coordinate 275,662 of QLSR01000232.1, read as the reverse complement.
CTTAAATTTAACCCTTACAGTTAGTTTATTGGTGATTTAAAAAAAAAAAAAAAAAAACTTTTATTGTCAATAAGGTTTTCACAATGAATTTTGGAAACAAATTTACATAGTATGTTTTTTTTATAGAAATTATTATTATTATTATTCAATTTCAATTACTAATTTTAGAATTATACATTTGAGAGTATTAAAATTGAAAAATAAATTGTTTTAATTTACAGAGTATTCCGACCCACGGCGTGGCGGCGGGACTGGGAGCAATTGAAGGCGTAGTATTCGAGATAGTAATCACCTTCGGTCTGGTGTACACAGTTTACGCTACAGCCGCAGACCCCAAAAAGGGTTCTCTTGGAACAATTGCCCCAATTGCTATCGGCTTCATTGTGGGTGCCAACATTCTCGCCGCCGGCCCATTTAGCGGTGGGTCCATGAACCCGGCCCGTTCCTTCGGCCCAGCTGTTGTCAGCGGAGACTTCTCTCAGATTTGGATCTATTGGGTCGGCCCACTTATTGGTGGTGGGCTTGCTGGCCTTATCTATGGCGACGTCTTTATTTCCTCTTATGCCCCTGTTCCTGTCTCTGGTGATTATGCTTAAAAACCCAATTAATTTCTCCTAAATGTTTGCTTGTGTGCTGTTTATTTTCCTTGTTTTTTTTTAATTGGGAAAAGAAATTGTAATTTTCTTATTTGCTTGTTTTCCTTTTGATTTGTTAATGTACTTTGTTAGGTTTTGTACTTTTGTTGTCTATTAATAAAAAAGTGTAAATTAATATTTATGTGTTTTGTTATTACGTTTGTTTATAATTTTATATTGGGTGTAGAATGATTCTTCTCATCCAATTATCACAAATTAGGATATGGCATTTTAGGTAGAATTTAAAAGAAAATATATGGAGGGTGAAGTTTGAAGTAAATAATTATCTCATTATTGTGACTAAAGCAAATGAATTTGAATCATCGTAAACAGAAAAAAGGTATATAAATATTAAAATAAGTAAGATATAGTCTATACGTGAGTAGCAATTTTCATTTATATATATATATATATATATACACACACACATATATTTGAATACAATAGGCAAAGCATAAAATACTTAGGATAAAGGAATTGAAACAAATAGCAGAATCCACTTACGAGAGGGTGGTCTTTAAATCACATAACATAATGTCTAAATATGTGGGCATGAGAAGCTAAGACATGAGCAACAGAGTTGTGTTGATGATTTGCCCATAGAAAACCAAGACCCACTCAAATGAAAATCTTGAATAGCATCGACAAAAGTCTAAACCTCATTCGTGTGTCTAGCATTCTCGCTAGGAGATTCCAAAGAGTTTTGGAAATAGTCTTGACCTAAAGGGGGAGATGTCAGTCTCAATAGTTTTATAAATACCATTAAACATGTCAATGACTTCAATAAGCTCAATAGAACTTGTGTAAGGAGACATAGTTCTCCACAATCAACAGGACTTCACATTCTTATCACAAACAATGGCACCAATACCCACATCTCCATCAAACTAGGTAGCATTGGAATTGAACTTGAAGGAATCAGGCAAAGGGGCTAGCCAACCAAAGTCTTCCGCATTAACCAAAGGAACTTGAGCCACTTGCATGGTACCCATACCATAATGTTCATCAAACTCCTCAACCAAAGAAACAACCCAACGAATTAGGTCATACCGAGAAAAAACGTGATCCTAAAAAACTAGCAAGTTGCATCTATGTCAAAATGCATAAAAAACGAACCTAAAATGTGGAGGTCACCAAGCCCTGCAAAATTAAAGAATTTATTTATCGTTTGAAATAAAATTATAATGGAATGGTGGTCACATTAAAACGTACTCGAAGAAATTTATTTAAAAATAATAAGAAGAAGGATTAAATATACTATGTAAAACTAGTAATCAAAAGCCCGTCTAGCTCAGTCGGTAGAGCGCAAGGCTCTTAACCTTGTGGTCGTGGGTTCGAGCCCCACGGTGGGCGTTTTGCTTTTCTCTTTATTGGTTACTTTTCACTCGTTTTATTTACTAATGCCTATGTTGTTTGAATTTGAATTTACTATTTATTGTTTTTTTATTTATTTGTTATTTTTCACTCTTTTTATTTACTAATGCCCAAGTTGTATGAATTTGAATTTACTATTTACTAACCTCTTCAAATTTTAAAATAATATTTTCAAACTATAAAGTTTAATTTAAAGAAGAAATATTATAAATAAAAAAAATATCAAACTATTTATAAATATAAAAAAAAAAAAATTCAACAATAGACCATGATAGACTTCTATCGCTCTTTCTATCACGGATAGAAATCTATTGTGATTTATTATCCAGTAATAGAAGTCTATCACGATCTATCGCTGAAATTTTTCTACTCATTTTGCTATATTTGAAAACAACCCTAATTTAGATATATCTTTCTTGGCTCGAAATTGTACTTATGTTGCAAAGTGTATGAATAATTTTTTTTTTTTTTTGGAAAACATAACCATTATTATCTAAAATTTAATATATTTTATTTTAGATTTTGAAGATTTTCTAATAGCATTACAAACGTTTTTTTTTTTCTTTTTTTAAAGAAAATATTTGGTGCATTTAAGATTGCATTCATGTTTTTCTAAGTACCATTTATCATGGGTAAACTTTTGTTTTTTAGAATATAGGTTAAACAAACTATTTTAATTTTTATATTTTAAAATTTGTTCTATTTTTATTCATATACTTTAATTTTAGTCTTTTGTTTTTTAGAATATAGGTTAAACAAACTATTTTAATTTCTATATTTTGAAATTTGCTCCATTTTTATTCATATACTTTAATTTTAGTCTATATATTTTAATTTTAATAAATTTTAAATTTAGTCCGTCTAATTTCTTTCATAAACTTTCTATTATATAGTAAGGAAGATGCGCTAATATCGTTTTGTTTTGTTTTTATTTCTTAATTTCTTTTTGTTGGACAATTCTTATTTCTAATCATTTATCACTCGCAACAAAATCATTAGCATACTTGTTTTGTTGATAAGGTCGGCCATATTTTGGGTTGTCTATCGTTCTCCAGTCAAAATTATTAACATATAATATAACTAAAATAAAATGTTACTAGAAAACATTCTATTGGAGAATAAAAACTAATTTATGAAGCACACAAGGAGATTAAAAAAATGGCCTAATTTGACAACATGTTTAAGGAATATCAATCATGTTTTTGGATAAGATATGCATTATAATTCCTTAATTTTGCCTCTTTCAAGGTTTCATTTCTTTGTGTACTAATTTTTTTTTTATTATTATTTTTAATCTTTATTGACTCATTAGAATTGTGATCCTACAACTACCCAAATGTACAACACATTTTTTTTGGTCTGGAAAAATAAAAAGAAACTATTTTATGAAAATAAGTTTCCTTCTATAAGAATATTACACTACAATAGTTAATTAGAAGACAAAAAGTTAATCTATATTTATTTTAACTATGTTGACATTAATTTTTAACTTTTTTTAGAAAAATTATTTAAAAATAAATAGTAGATCAAGATGCATGTGGTTTTAAAAAAAAGAAGGCAAATATCAATTTATACCCCTAAAATTTGAGAGTTTATGAATTAAAACTTTGAACTTTTGTAATTGTATTTACACCATTCTCTAGATTGATTTTGTTTGACTAATATCTTGTGTGAAATTTATAATTTGAATTAATTAAATTCCTAAATTTTTATGAACCCTTAATTATAATTATCTTTGAAAATTATTTGTGCATTAGTTTTCAAACATGTGTAGACTTCTTCTACGAATGTCGGTTAAAGAAAATGGATGATTTAGAGTAAAAATTTATGGACGATTTTCAAAGAAAATTTTATTAAATTACTTAAATTGATTCATTTAAAAAAGTTTAGGAATTTAGTCTATATAATTATAAACTTCACACAAGGGTTTTTCAAACCTAACGTAATTGACGGGATAAATTGATACATTTATCAAATTACAATTAAATTTCTAATACTCCTTTACGACATGGAGTAATTATGGCTGAAGGAAAAGTAGTTAATGGAAGTGGATTTTCCAACACAAGGATAAGATATAATAAATGGATCATAGAGAACACACAAGGAAATTAGCATGAAATATATCAAATTTGGCATTCTACAAGACACCTACTAGTGTTTGGAGTTCTTGATATATATCCAACCAACAACTTAATTATTTACAAAATTTTCTAGAAAAATATTTTTTTGTCCATTATACAAAAATGAAAACATCTAACCAGCCTTAATTTAGTCAAATTTCGTGATTTGTATTCAGAATTGGTTATAACTTACAAATTGGTTGAACTTTGAATGTAATAATTAACATCCATTTGAATCAAAATAATGTTATAGTTGTTAGTGTAATAATATTTTCAATGGATTTTTTAATTTTTAATTTAGAACAATTAATTATGTTGGGTTAAGATATAGCCTTTAGTTAATTCTAAAAATAAAAATGGAATTGTGAGAAATATTGATAGATAATTATTTTAAATGGCAAAATTGATGGCTCGTTTATCAATGCTATTACTCACAGACAGTAATAGATGATAGTAGTTTATAAATGTCTATCATGGATGAATAATATCATTTTGCACTTATTTTACTATATTTGAAACTAACTCTATATTATTTTATATAGTTTTTAAAATGTGGCTAAAAATTTTTAGATACTATTTATTTTATAATGAATCAAAAGTCATGATCTTATTTAAGTTGTAATACTAAAAAGAGGGAGAAAAGAAAATGGTTATTATAAAGATATGGTTTTTAGAGAATTTTTTTTTTAAAAATAAAATGTTACTAAATAAAAGTAATGTTATTTAAATCAATCCATTTGGTTTATGAGAAAAAAAAAAGGAAAATTATCATAAATGGAAAAGATATCAAACTATTTACAAATATAACAATATTTTACTTTCTAAATGTGATAGATCGCGATAAATCTAGATAGACATGTATCAATGTCTATTGGTAGAGTGATAGATGTCTGTCTGGATCTATCGCAGTCTATCAAATAAAATTTTGTTATATTTATAATTATTTTCAACAATTTTTCTATTCTTGAAAAAAAAAATTAAGAATAATAAATTGAATTCAATTATGAATTTAAATTTAAATGCAGGAAATGTGAGAGGAATCATTTATCAGTTTATTGAAATAAAAACAAAAACGGTAATAATTTCTAAAAAGAAAATAAAACCCATGAAAGCAAACAAAAATAATTTTGAAATTCTTGTCTTTAATTCACAATTTTCAAATTCAATCTAGACAATTATATGCACTTCATAGAAAGTGTACTATTACTTAATTCTAATTCAACAATAATTGTGTTTTTTTTTTTCATTTTTCTTTTTACCTTTTGCATTAGGTGTGACACTGACCTTATGCTATATTTTGTTCACCAAAACAATAGAATGAAAATTATATTTTTTAATAATTTGATATAAAATTTTCTTACCAACTTAAAGTACCTCTCTCTCTCTCAATTCTAAACTAATGTTTGGTGAGTGAAAGTATATATTTTCTCTTATTAGAGAGAGAGAGAGAGAGAGTAGTTGGTGTTTGAAAATATTAATTTCTTATGAAAGAGAAATGCATAGGGTATATAGAGATAGACCAATTCCAAGTCTAAGTCTTTGAAGAGGTTGGTCAAATATGCTCTACAATTTCCAAACTTCAAACCGAAGTTGTAACAAATATCATTATATTAATTTCTTAAAGAATAGCTAGGGAGGGTTAATTGTTCTTTGATAATATTTCATATATATAAATGGATTTAATTAAGTGCTCAAATATTAAATTAAGTTTTATAACCTCAATTAATGAATATTTTAGATTTGCCAAAAAGAGTTCATAGTACAGCTCAACTGACATTAGTATGGACTGAGAACTAAGAGATTCGTAATTCAAATCTTCTAAACCCATTTGTATTTAAAAAAATATATATTTAAGATATTTATCATGAAATCTATCGATAAATTAAAAGACTAAAACAATTTAAAAGAGACGATACAAGCCATTAAATTTAACGTAGTTTATGTTTAAATTAATTTTCATATTTCATATTTATTATACTATAAAAACAATTGACTATATTTCACTTTCAAGATTATATTTTTAACGCTTCCATTCTTATAATTATTGAACTAAAAAGATATATCTTCAAGAAATAGTCCTGCTTTTTTTTCATCTCTTCAACAAATGGAATTGGATCATAAGATTAATAATTATCCGCTACTTTTATAAAATTATTATAGTTAAGATATTGATTTCAAAGGAAGAAAAAAGAACTAGCTAGGATATTAGTGTACTTAAATAAAACTAGTTAAGATATTAATAACATGTTTTATAAATGGAAGCTTCGAGTTTTTTAATTTTCACTTTTATAATATAATGTTTTTTTTTTTTTTTTTTAATTTTAAAGAATCATCCAATAATATAACTCAATAAATACCTATATGTGGCAAAGTGAATCGCTGTCCAAGTAAATATAGCTCAGGGTAATTAAACGCATTCCATTTCTTGGAGTCGAAGGCCGTTCAAATCCTAATATTCTATTTATTGTAAAAAAACAAACAAACACCAATTAATTTAAATAATGTAATTTTTTTCACTCATTCACTGTAAATAATTGTATTGAATCACCAAACTTTTAGTGAAAATAAAGGTATATTTATTTTAGAGAAATTATTTTAAATGATAAAATTACTGAAAATATTTATAATTAATAGCAAAATATATCGTGTATCTACGATAGACTACAATAGACTATTATTTGCGTTATATAATAAAATTTTGTTATTTTTATAAATATTTTAATTAGTTTTGTTATTTTTGAAAAGAATAATTTGTTTAATAGGAGATAAAGAACCAAAACTTTCATCTCGGGAGGGAGGACGCCAATTATTGATGGTAAAATAAGCTTGCTTTAGAAAAAGAAATATACAAATAATTTTCAGTGGCAAATAAATATTTATTTATTTATTATATGGGTTCCACAATTATAATTATTTTAGTTGATATTTAGATTTTATCATTTAAAATAATTTCTCCAATATTCATTCCTTTTCATTTATTTACATCAATGTAATTTCGAAACTAATTTTGACTATAATATTCTTTCTTCCCTAAATTTGATAATTTTTAAAGTATCATTGTTGAAGGTAAACCTGCATAATGTTTATAATAAGAAAAATTATTATAAATGACAAAACTGCTAAAAATATTTATAAATATAGCAAAAATTTTATGTGATAGATTGTGATAGACCCAAATAGATATCACAAAGGTGATAGATGTCTATCTGAGTTTATCACAGTCTATTATATTTTTAAATATTTTAAGTCATTTGGCTATATTTCAAAACTTCTCTTATAATAACTGATTTTTTTTTTCTTTTACAAAAGTTATTAAAACCATAGTTTTATCCCATCCCCTTGAAGCATAGTTTACCTTTTCATTCAATAAAACTACTACAATTTTTAAAGGACAAAGTTTACTTTTTAAGGTTGTTTCTATATAATTCTTAACCTTTTAAAAGTTTCAATAAACTTTTAAATTTTAATTTTTGTTGCAAAATTCAATTATTTTTAAAAAGTTAATTGGCCTCATTAATAGATTTAAATTTTATGTCTAATAACTCTTCAATTATTAAGTCTACGTCTATAATATAATACAACATTTATTTCCAAAATAAAATAAGAAGTGTCATATAAAGTGGGAAAGAAAAAAAACTATTAAAAAAAATATGAATGAATAGATGTTTCAAATCAATGGTCAAAAGAAAAGGAGAAAGAAGGCGCCTAAACAGTGAGCTTTATTCTTCAATACAAATAATACTATTAAATCAATTTCATTGGCCAAATGTTTCATTGATAAATCTCATCTGGGTCTGTTCCCAATTTTCAAATGGAACGATCCCCTGTTTGCCTGAGTGTTAAGAAGCAGCTTCCGTCGATTCAGGGAGACGCTAATGCATGGTGTTTTTTTAAATTAATATTTTCTCCATTTCGAGCTTCGTGAATTTTAATCTCTTTCTTTGTTTCTTTGTGTTTCTGATTGCTTTTTGGCTGAAACCCAACCTGATTTTGTGGTAGTTCAGAGCACGAGGCCTTTGGAATGTAAACTTGAATCTCTTCTTGTCTGAATGTTTATGGGTATTTAAGGTGTTTGTGAAAATGCCGCTGAGAGGATTGTTCTTGGAAGAGACTTTTTTTGTTTTGAAAAACAGGGCTGTTTGATTGTATTTTTTGTGGAAAGAGTTTTTGGGAGTGGGAAAAAATGGAAAAGGGTTACTGTTCAAGTTGGAAATTTAGCTCAATTCATGGGTTAAAAAATATGGAGGAAGATGAGGAGATGAAAATCGTGTCATCTTTGCCTTCAATTCCTCAGCCTCAAACTCCACAAGAGCCTATGGAGTTCTTGGCAAGGTCTTGGAGTCTCTCAGCTTCTGAGATTACAAAAGCTCTTGCTCAAAAGCAAAAGCAACTTTACATTGAAAGGAGCCCCATCACAATTCCTGAGGCCATTGTTGCCCCACAACTTGTAAGCTTTTCTTTTCATATCCATGGGCAAGTTAGTTATGAAAAGCACTTGCTTTTCAGCTCTAGTTTTGTATTTTGCCAAATGTTTTGCTGAGTGATTGTTTTTACTCTTTCTTTTCTACAGCCAGAAAAGATTGTGAGTACTGTCCAGGCTTGGAGGGTAGGATCATTTGGAAAATGGTTTCACTTTCCCCACAAGGAGGCTGGTAATAATATTGTCAAAAAGAAGGATAAAGCAAGGATTGAAAATGCTAGAGTTCATTCTGCTATATCTGTGGCTGCACTTGCTGCAGCCTTGGCTGCTGTGGCGGCAGCAGAGAACTCTGGTGGCTCTGATTCAAAAATGGGCACGGCTCTGGCCTCAGCTACTGAGATTTTGGCATCTCATTGCATAGAAATGGCTGAATTTGCCGGTGCGGATCATGAGCACGTCGGTTCAGTTATCAGATCGGCAGTTGATGTTCGCAGTCCGGGTGACCTCATGACTTTAACAGCTGCAGCTGCCACAGGTACTTGTTCTATCTTTTTGGCTTTTCAATGGCAGTTTAAGATCACTAGTTTCATTTGAAGAAAGCATATTTGGGTAAACTGTCCATATGGGATTCCAGAAAGTTGAGAGAAATGATTTGGAAATGACAAAAAGCTCTTCCATTTCTTAACCATCTATCAACTGGTTTCCCGTCTTGATCCTACTTAATGCTGTATTATTTCTTATTACTAATCCAGCTTTGCGAGGAGAAGCGGCTTTCCGATCGAGATTACCGAAGGAAGGCCGAAAAATCGCTTCTGTGAGTCCTTATGATAGGATCATGGCTCATAATCATTGGGCTACAGCTTTTAATAGTCATATGGAGGAGCAGGAACTTCCCTGTGTGGGTGAATTACTGCAGTTTACACAGAAAGGTACAACTTTTTTCCCTTTTATAAAGTTCAATTTCTTTTACATTCTACATCGATATATTTAAATAACAGGTTTGTACGTTAAATCACCAATATTAATAATTTAGCACTATCTCTGGCTGTGGGATTGAAAATGTGTGGAAAGCTCAACCAGTGAAAATCAATGTTAAATGGGGAGGGAATGACATTAGGGAGGTTCAACAGTAAGATCTTCTGCTCAGATACTATGTTAGATCACCAATGAAACCCAAAAGCTTAAGTGGATTGGATATGTTTAATTTTATTATGTCAATTCTTTAACATCGTATTGGGTTCGATACATAACAAGTTTTGTTGAATTAACTAATATAATTGAACATCTATTGCTTTTAGATGATAAGTTTAACAATAGAATACTGGTTGAGTTACTCAATCTAAACCACTTCTTGTTGTACAAACAGGAACCCTGAGATGGAAGGAGGTCTCTGTCTACATCAACAAGAAATCTCAGGTAAATAATTCAAAACTCAGGCAAAGATGACTTGTTGAGAAACCGCGTAATAAACTGTGGAGACTATGATCCAAACTTGTTCTAATGATTCTCAACCATGTGATTTCAGGTTATAGCATCGATTAAAAGCAAGCATGTTGGAGGGACCTTTTCCAAGAAAAACAAATGTATACATCTAATATCATTAGTTTCTTCGTCCTATTCATCATCTCGAAAACAACTCGTCCTAACCGTTTCCTGAAACTGTGCTTCTTTTGTGTTCTAGGTGTTGTTTACGGGCTCTGCGACGAAACGTCTTCATGGCCATACGAAAGAAAGAGAGATGTCTCGAATGAGATCTATTTCGGCATGAAAACCGCACAAGGTCTTCTAGAGTTCAAGTGCAAGAACAAGATCCATAAACAGAGCTGGGTTCAAGGGATTCAAAGTCTTCTTCATCGAGTTAACTGCATCGAAACAACAAGAAGGTCTTTACAGATTTTGAGTTTCAGTGAGAGTATATAAGTCACTTATGGATTTGTTATAAGCATATATATATATAAAAAAAATCAAGAAAAATGAACTATGGGTACCAAAGTTCTGTAAACTTGAGATGAAAATCATTGTTAGTGTGCATAAAATCTTGGTATATCAAGTATTTTTCTTATTCATAATAATAAGTAAGGGCTTAAAGTTGAGTAATCCACCACTGCAAATTTAATTTGCCCTTTTCTTGGTACTTTCTACCCTAAAATTATTTAATATTTTTTAAGTTCGATAGACTTTGGACCTTTATTAAATTTTTTTTTTTAAAAAAGTCAATTACTGTTGAGTTTAGTCCCAACTAACTAATGTTTACCACTAAATATGATAAATCATCATTTAATTGCACAATCACAAAGAAAAATATTACTCCAATTGTACTTATTCTCTTCATTAATATTTAGGCACATAATTAATTAATATCTAATAAGGTGCAAAATTCATTAAAAAAAATTATCTAGACGTGATTGAATATTTTAAACAATTCAAGGACTATATAGATGAAACAACTAAACTTACTAAATGTTTTATTTCTAGTAAGGCAATTTTCAAATTGGTCGCTTCAAATTTTGAAATTTAATCCCGAAAATTCTCAATTAAGTCGCCAAAAAAATGTTAGATTTACATTTTCTTACTTTTCAAAACAGAAAAACACATTTTCGTAGCATTTATTTTATAAAGGATTGATTAAGAACTTTTGAAATGTTATGTGTAAAATTGAAAAAAAAAATAAATTAATAGATAAAAGACCAATAGAGAATTACTAAAAAGAAAAAAAGAAAAAGAAAAGAAAAAAAACAGATAATTAGAGAGTATTGAATGCATTTTATTTGTTTAATCCAACAATGCAGCGAGGTTTTAAATGTTTGACCCTTAATCATGGATATAATATTAATATTTTGTTTGTTAAATCAAAATTGTTTAGTCCAACGATCATTGACATGACTTTTTTTTCTAAGGATCGGATGATATTATTCTTAATCTTCCATTATATCGTTTTCAAACTATTGGATTAGACTATTTAGACAAAAAATTTGCGTTCCAATGTCCTAGAACAACATGACAGTAATAAGACGTTTGGATTAAGCTTTGAAAAATGGCATTTAGATGGTGGACTTTTCATCTAATATTTTAACAATTTTTCTACTTCAAAATAGTTTTAAACGTTTATAAAAGGTAAGGTAATACAACAACTTTTTAAAGAATAAAGGTATTTTTGCGACAAATGGTGAAGTTCGATGTATTATTTTGTTAAAGAAATAATTTTACCAAAAAAAAACCTATGTAGTTTTTCTAACCAAATGTTTAAAATGTTGATGTCATTTAACTCTCAATTTCACAAAAAAAAAAAATAATAATAAAATGTTTGATGTCCATGAAAATTTCTAGAAAAACTATAAAAACAAAAAAATTAAAGAAAAATATTTACATTAATAAAAATGTTTATTATTTATATTAGAAAAAATACAAATTTATAGCCCTAAACATTTGGTGTTGTATTAATTTAAACTCTCAATTACGTTTTTTTTGGATAAACATAAAACTCATAATTTTAGCAATTATGCCCCCAAACTTTCATAAACGAATCAATTTAAACTCTTAGTTAGTATTTCATTTAAAAATTGTCCATGAATCATTACGTTCTTTCCAGACAAACATCGTGTGAAACTTATAATTTTATCAATTATATCTCTAAATTTTTAGAAGCGAATCGATTTAGACTCTCCACTAGGATCTCTTTTGAAAATTGTCCATGCATCAACTTTAATCTTCTATTTGAAGAAGTCTACACACGTATAAGAACGTAATGCATTGACGATTTTCAAATATAATATTAATAAAAGTTTTAAATTGATTCACTTATACCAAATTAGAAGTTTACCTAAAAAAATTAAATGTCTCCATGATAAACAAACTAAATCTAAAAACTAATATGAATCGACACAATTATTAGTTCAGAGTTTAATATGATACAACTCAAAATTTTGAGTGTAAATTAAAATTACTTATAATGGTATAAATTAAACCCCTTTTCTTTAGAAAATAAATTAAACCTAAACTTTCACAAATTAACCAATTTAGACCCTTAGACAAAATTTCTAATCTAGGAGTATAATTGACTTCTTTTTTTAATACATTAATTATTGGAGTGGGAGATTAGACCTCTGACCTCTAGAGAGGAAGACAATGTCAACTATCGTTGAGCTAAACTCACTTTAGTAGAATTTAATTGATTTAAATTATAAGTTTCACACGATATTGGTTAAATGAAATTTAGAGGAACGTGTAAATTGATACATTTATGAAAGTTTAACATTTAAATTGATTAATACAAATATTAATTTAGGGCTTCAATTGATGCAATCCCAAAATTTTGGGGTATAAATTGATATTTGTCTTTATTTATTGTTTTTTTTTTTCTTTTTTTAAATGTTTCATAGCTTTTTACGAACGTAAATACTATTCACTTCTTGTGTGAATTTTGATACGAATATGTAAAACTATAGATAAGAAATGTTGAAATTAATTTAAATTAAAAAAAAATAATAATAAATAATCAGAAATGAGAAGTGAATAAACCGGTTACAGTTCCTCCTCCCTTCACTAAAATCCTCGGCTTCAACCTTGCGATTCTCTCGCTCTCTGATCGACAAATGCCTGTAAGTTTCTTCAACTTTAAGATCCAGATCTTATAGAACATTAAATCAATTGAAATTCTCAAATTCTAGGGTTGTTCTTTTTCTATAAATTTCGTTTTCTTCTGCAATGGAAATCCTTAATTTCTGATCCGGGAAACTTGATTTCGTTCGTCGCAGTTCAGGACGTTCATTGAAGTGGAACCGCCCAGTCCACTCCGATACATAATTGGGGCTGTCATAATGATGATCGGAGTCGTATTGCCCCTTGGATACATGCTGTTCCGGAATAAGCGTGGACCTTCTTCTTCTTCTTCTTCTTACTCCAAACAGACGTAGGTGTGCCTATGGAATTTACTTGCGGTTTTAGTTTATCAGTTCTTTCCTCTTGATCTGTGCGTTATCTGTCTAATTTAATCATTACTGTGATCCGTTTATGACTGGAAATCAAGGGACTGGAAATCAAGGTCTTCTCCAGGTGTTTTAAATGAAATTGGATTTGTTCTTTAGTTGTTCATTGACCTGATTTATGGACCTCCGGAGCTCGGTTTCACTGGAGGAAATTGGAATTGAGCTTTTTCTTTTCCTTCTAGCGTTAGTTATTAGGATTCTGCGATCTGAATGCACCTTGTAAATTCCCAAATGAGGTTCTGGTGAGATTTCTGTCTTAAAGGTGAAGGGGATTTCTCATTTTGCGCTGAATTTTTTCTTAGGGATGTTGAGAAAAGAATGATTATGCAGCGTAAATGAAAGCAAAATACTTGGCTCTAGCGTAGGAGCTCCTTATTTTCTTAGCTCAATGTTTCCGGTTGTTTAGGCTCTCTTCCTGAACTTCTTCTGGAAATATCAGAAATCTGGCAAATGATCATGATCCTAGACGAGTTTTCTGGATGGAAGTAGAAGGAGGGTGGGATATTTTGAGTAACTAATTAGTATTTGGATGACCAGGATATTGTGAATTCGTATTTGTATTTTAGATATAATTCGAGTTGGCACATGTTGAAAGTTCGAAAGTTTCAGTGGATGCATTTGGTCATTCAACTTACAAATCATTGGACTTCTTTTTTAAGATCTTCTTTCAGAATTATGGATGGAAGGAATCTGAGTCTTTGAGAGCAAATACCTTCCTTGGTCTGATCGATTTGAGTTTGCTAAACTGAAAGCCTCCTCCTGGTGCTCTCTCCAAGTTTTTTTTTTTTTTTTTTTTTTTGGTTAGATATTAATTTAAATTTGGATGCCTTCATTTTGTATTAACAATCTTTGCATTTATTTTGCGTTGTGGTTGTTTTAGTCACTCCATTGTGGAGTTTGTATCATGTATCTTTTGAGCATTACTCTCTTTTCATTTCTTCATTGAAAGGTTTCACTTCTTGCTTAACAAAAATTCAAAATAGATCATTTCTCTTTTCCTTCGATCTTGCAATATTCTCTTCTCTCCCCGTTGCTGCATACGTTTATCATCTGCTGGTACCTCTATTATTAGCGTTGCCCTCGTAATGGAAAGGAAGTGTTAAAAAGTGGGTGGTAATGGAAGGAGAGGCATAGTGTGGGTGGGACCTTATAATAAATGGTTGTGGAGAGTTGATTAGAACATTCAATTTGCAAAATGTAATATGTGGTAGAATATTTCAAGTGCCAACTGTGCTTTCATGATGAATCGTAAAAGACTCTTTTCTATAGACTATATCTCCATTTTTAAGGTGAAATGTAAAATTTATATGATAGTACCCCCCTTGTTCTTTCTACTCGGTCTATTCCCATTTAACTTCCTTTTTCTTTTATTTGTTTCATTATGAAATCTTAGTTCTTGTAGCCCTTTTTTAGTTTGAGTTGAACAACGTTGGAAATTGTACAGACATGATGCATATGTAATTTATGTAGCCATTTTCTATCCCATAAACATAAAGCTCTCTCCTTTTTTATGGAGTATCATTTTGGATTTTTAAGGGAAGAAGATTCTCCTGTGTGTTGGACGTTGGGAGATGACTTCTAGGACTAAGATATTGCTCGCCTATCTGTGTCAGTTGAGAGCTATCCGCATAAAAGTTTAATGAAAGGACTAAACTGCAGTTTAAAGAAGGGTAGTGTAAGTGATCGTAAGCAAATCATAGATAGGAGCAAGTTAACGAGTTTGATCTTTCGTTGTACATTGCTTTATTCTTAGCAATACTAATGGAAAATTATTCTGAGCAACACTAATGGAAAACCTGCAATTTGAAATTTCAGGACCAAAGTTTTGATTTAGTTACATAGAGGAAGAGATGCTTCTATTTCAGTTTTGGGCTCTCAGCTAATGGAGGATGATGCTATTCACAGGGTAATGTAAATGCATTGAGATTTCAAATTTCTGTGGAGACTGACATGATTAGAGGCCAATTATCGACCTTAAGGCGACACATTTTGTCGTCATCAATGTCATACAACTGTATTTCATCATTTTGTATCGTTGAAGGAATTATGTGTGATTACTGTTGATGACCCGCATTCAGTATTATGAAGATACGACCACAGAGCCATGAAATTACTATTCGTTCGTCCTTAAAAGTTAAAAGTTCTCTATCCTTTCAGTGACTTTGAATTGAAAGTTTTAGGTGTAGTCGAATTATGGTGAGAAACCCATGATTGACGAGCTCAAGTTCAGTTTTCTTTCGTTCTTTGCTAAAGAAAAATCATTCCAATGATCAGTATCCAAACAAATATCATAGGGTGCAGAAATGATTGTTTATAGAAAGATGAGTAAGGGAATGAAAGCAGCAACTCATATTAGTATATTTGTGGTTAAAATTGAAGTGAATAGGCAAAGAAGTTATTCAAGTCAAAGTGTCATTGAGAATTATTTCCACCTTCCCAGTGCTTGTCCAGCACGGATCCTGTCTCCACGTTTAATAGAAAACTTGAAGTCTGACTTGGAGTTCCCATTTTCGTGTAAATTAGAAACAGGAGCTTGGAAGATCAATACCACCGATGATCCCATGTTGAAAGCTGCCATCTGCAAGCATTTTCCACAAAGAATTAATGATGTGAGTAACAAACAAGCAAAAGCAAATCTTGATTTGTTTTAGAGACATCAATAATTAACCACTTGTGATGATGCTCACTTGTTGCATTTGAATGGCCTAAGGCAATGGAAAGTAGGGGGGGCATGTTTGAAAATAGTTTTTCAAAAAAACACTCTAAACCATGCTTGAATTCAATATTTAATGAATATAGAGATTAAGTCGAGAAGAAGAATGTAGAATTCAAAGAATGCTTTAGAAAAAAATAAAGAAATGGAAGAACAAATGTCGTATGGAGTCACAAAAACTACATGTATGGATAGGAACCAAAAAAGAGATTGAAGTAGTTCGGACGATTCAACAATATTATTACTTCAATTCGGAGTTGTTAGTTGGATAGATCTTGGTGATGGAATAATAAGTTACAATTTGACAACATTTAAAATGTTGATATAGATAGAAATACCAAAGTTTTAATTTTATGGAAGTGTTGATGAAAATATCAATAAAATGTTGACATCAATAGATATTTCTAGAAAAATTATAAAAATAAAAAATAAATTTTAATTAGTAAATAAATACTATATGATTTTTAAACAAGTTGACATGTCTATTATTTATATTTCCAGTAATGACATTTTGTTGCTTATTTTTTGTGTTGTGGATTTTTCTACGATATCATGAAAATATTAATTCACTCTTCATGTCGGTGTCAAATCCATAAAAATGTGAAAATATTGATAGAAATATCGACATGTCGATGAAAATTTAGTACTATGGTCTTTAATCGTTCAAAATGAAATCAATTTGATGTTTGATTTTGTACTTTTCATATAATCAAAAATATGTTTCAGAGTGATTTTCAACCTAACATGGAGATTTTAACATTTCCAAATAAAAAACATGTCATAATAAAGTTTTAGAGATGCATATCCTAATATAGTTCTAGAGATGCAGATGGATATTTAGAGAAATATTTCAAAATCAGAAAGAAGTTTCATATAGTATCGTTACCTCATCCCCCTTTTTCAGCATTATTCCCACTCCTTCAGGTTCATACACCCTTTCCTCGGGGGGATCTGAATGGAGTGACTTTCTTCTCTTTGGTTTGTTTGTCCGTAGCTCTGGCTCAATCAGAACCTGAAACATTCAAATTAAGCAGTTAAGACCAAAGAACTTGCAGTCACAAGAAACTTAATCGCATTAGAAGATAAGAAAATTATTTAAGAACTTTTTGAGTTGCACTCATTTTTGTGCAGTCCATCCAAGTATCAATTCATAAGTTACTACGTGGAAAATTTTTCGTTTTTGAAAACGGATATATATGTATTTTTATATATTTTTAGGAGATGTATGGATGGAGATGGGGTAGCCTAGGTTATACCAAAATATTAGTCTGGACAATGATATTGACCACCCAAGGTCAGGTCGCATACCCGCTGCAAACATATCGTCTTACTCTGATAGTTTACTAAACCAAAGTCAATAGAAAGGAGAACTTCTCTTCAAATTATATATGTATTTTCTGCTTCCCAAACCATATTTCTATCCATTCTTGGTCAGGTTTCCATATAATAGAGTTCATACTCAGATTTTATAGCTTATCAGCTCCAAGGAGAAGCAGGGTTACCTCGATAGATCCGATATTTGTTGCCCCAATAGCAGCAATTGCCATAAATCCTTCCTGCCATAGACCTTCAAGCACAACCTGCAACATTGCCAACAATAACTAAACGGGCTAATACCTGTGGAAAACAAATTTTGGATCGCAACTTTGAAATTTTTCTAAATGGTTCACACAATTTTCTTGAGGAAATGAGGTTCTTAGGAATTTGGGTTGCAAATTTGAAGCAAATAAAGCAATTTGCATTACCATACAGACTAGAAAATAAGCCAAGCAGTTATAGATATGTTCGTCCACTTGAAAGGAGAGAGACTAAGAAGAGATAAGGCAAGTACCCTTTCATTCTCAACATATAAGTTCTTAATTGTTCTAACTGCGCGCTCATTCACAGGAAATAGGTGACCTGAAAATTATAGTAGGAAAGTGAAACAAGATGATTTATGAATAAAAGCCTTCTCCATTTTTTTTAGAAAACCAACTTTCATTAAGAGAAATAAAAGAGAGAACCAGGCCTAGATAGTAAGTAAGGTCAACACCACAGTGAGAATCATTATTTGTTCAAAATATAAACTTTCAAATAAGGCAACTACCAGAAAAGTGGCGCCGAACAAGAACCTGCCAATCAACTGGTGAGTGTATTCGATGATAATCTCCAGGCTTCAAGTATATTACACAGTAGAAAAGACCTTTCACTGGGCTGTAATGAGAATCAGTAAATTGTCACATGGCAAAACATCATAGTGAATCTTGAAGAACATCACATCACTTTTTAGAGAAGATTAAAACTTCAACTAATACCAAGAGGAACAAAAGGAGAGTGAAGAGGAATTCATTTACAATGCTATCATTAACAGGAAAATATTGTTCTGAAATCACAGAAGAGATGTTGGGGGAGGGAGGCTACGGGCAACCTAAGAACATTAATCAAAGAGAATTTTTCTTTTCTCGAATCACATTTTGTTTTGCAGTAATAATTTTTTGCTTGCCATGCCAACACATCAATAAAGACCGGCCTATAAGTCAAAGTATTTCAGTATTTCTGTACCATGTAGAGACGGGGTCCAAAACTTTAGGATAAGCCAGAGAAATTTTCCACCATGACCTTTTCCTACTATCAGCAGAACTATTTTCTTGTCTGCCCTCTTTATTGCTATCCCCTGCCGCCATCATGGGAAGTAAAGAGCCAGCACCAAGAAGAGCAGCGACAGAATATGAACATCCTTTAACTTGCTCAATCATTGCCCCTGCTCCTTTCAGTTCCCCAAATCTTAAAACTGTACCGTCCACCGGACTAACCTAATGACAATTAGCAGGTTATACATTTCAAATGTAGTTCTCAAGATTGAAACTTTCTGAGGATGATTAAATGTTCAAGATGCTGGTTACCAGTTACCAGGCATTGTAAATCAGGGTCAATGGGCCGGCAACCCTCCTTTAAGGAGCGCACAAAGAACTCACGTAATGAAGCATATTCATCCAGAGGAAGAGCTACTTCTTCTAAATCTATAATGTAAAACACATTGTAAATCCAAAATACTGAACATGACATAGAAACAAAAATCCAATTCAATGAAAATAACGGACTAAAAATAATATGGTGAATAATCATACTTGAATGAAATGCCCGAGCCCATGCCCTATGCACATATGGACGCAGCCAGACAGGAAGTTCCTAAACCAAATCAACATAATGTCACATACAATGTCAACACTACAACAGTAGAGAGAAAAAAAAAATAGAAATATGGAGACGTTATTTAAATATGTAGTCTCTATAGGAGAAGCATAGCAATAATGTCAAAGAAATGTGATTTCTTTAAGAGATGTTACTCAAATATGGGTAAAATGGTAAAAGTATGTAGTCTCAGTTTTTATTCTTTTTTCCCCCTCCTTCCCCATGGAGGAAACTTTTTCATGGTAATTTTAGAAATGAGATAATTAAGAGGACCAAATGTAAGCCTTATACAGATGAAATGAGTTTGAACAGTAAGGGATTGCCATAAGTTCAAAGCAAATGTGACAAATACGAATTATGGTTTACGAAGGAACCCAGCGGGCATAGAATTATGCAGAAAAAAAAGTCTACCTTGATCATATCATAGGGATATTTTCAAACTAAAAAATGAGAAAACCAGAAATCATATTTCTTGTGAGGTTACTCACCACATTAGTCATGTGACCCCAACATCTTGAAACTAAACGCAAAGGTATCAATCTCAAAAACGTTGCCTGCAATTGGAAGAAGACATACAGACTAAGTAAGGAACTACGTGGCTTGACATATATCCCCACAAAAAATTGAAATCTTCAACATCTTATTATCACTGTGAAAATCTTGTACTTTGATATCCGACTTGAACTCAGGCTCTATGCCTCTCTCCCGTGCTTCTTCAACCTGAATAAAGACAGAGAGATTCACTTTTGAAACTGCAAAACCATCAATCTCCATATACATTACAAGACACAAATTGATTCTTCCAAAAAAGAAACTTAATTCGTCCTATTTATCTTACTCCTGAGACCGATAAACTAAGTCACCCAGCAGAAAATCGTATCAGGAGACAGGTGATCGTTTTACAAAACACATGAAAAGAAACAAACTAATATCATAAACTAAGAAGGAAAACCACCTATGATGTCCACCAATTTCTTCCCTGAATGAATAAATCATTCAAAAGACTAACACTAACAGTATTCATCCTATCTTATGGATTATAGATACCTTCTTATCATCATATAACCGACGAGCATGAAGTGCACCGAGCATTAGTAAGGTAGCCACCGTCGCACCAGGAACCAAATAAGAATCGCCTGCACATACTCTTCCGATGCTTAATCTAAACTCAAATTACAGAAAATAGAATCGATCATATATTTTGAAACTACATTAGCTACAACAATTACCTTGAGAAGAACTGCCATTTCCACCACCGACAGAAGCTCGAGCTTGTAGGGGAGTTTGAATCCTTCTGAAAACGGAAGTGAAGCTTCGACTGTGATTACGAACAGAATTCAGGTGGCTGGATGTTGAAGGCAATATGAAAATCCTTTGCGGAGCCCTAAATTTCATTCTTCGTTTAGCTTGAATTTATGAAAGCAATGGGTTTTTGTGCTGGACTTCACTTCCACAGTTCTTTGCAAAGCGCTCGACTCTTTGAGTATAGAAAATTTCTACTGGACACGATTCTTGAGAACGGGAGGAATACGAGGAGAAATTGGTACGGTTAACCTAACAATTGGTCGAAAATAACAAATGACTCGGATTTTCAAAAAGATGTCAAATGATTCTTTGCTTGTATCAAGTTCAGATAAAATTATCAAAATGAACTCGAACATGCAAAAATGCCGCTTTCACTTTTGCTCACCAAAGTTAGTCACGTCGAAGCTTAGACTATTCATGCTAGAGAAGAAGGAGCTAAAGAATATGTCACAAAAGAAAAAGAAGCCTGAGTAGAAGAAAAGAAAAAAGAAAAGAGAGGGAGGGAGGAGGAGAGAAAAGAAAAAAATCAATAAGGACAACACCGTAATTTTAAAATGATCATGACATCATCAAAGAATTATTTGACATTTTTTTAAAAGATTGAATCATTTGCCATTTTGGATATTTAAAATAGGTTTTCTATACCATTATTTCGAATATAAAGAGAAGTATAGAAATATGAAGTTTTGCTAATTTCTCCAAAGCATACCATTTTTATTTTAAGCTAAGTTAGACATAATCAATAAATGATAATATAATAAGTAGACCTATCTAAATACATAGAATTATGAATAATAAAATATATTTATTACAATAAAAGCAATTTTAATTAAGGAGCAAAGGAAAGAATTAAGTATTTCAAAAATTTATTGATAATAAATAATATAATTAATGATATTTCAAAAAATAAACTACTTATATAATTAATATCAAATCCGGAAATAACATATATTTTTATTTTAAAATATTACAAATGTTGTTGAAATCTAAATATAAAATATTATTAAAATTTAAGACATTTGTGAAATATTAGTTTATGTAATATCCTAATTTCTTAAATCTTTCTAGTTTAATTGACATGACCTTTAATTCGAGGTTCGAATGTCCATCTCCACAATTGTTATACTAAAAAACAACATAGTAGTCCTACACATAACTTTAGAAAAAATAGATACTGTTTTTTTAAAAAAAAAAATAGATACTGTTTTTTAAAAAAAAAAATCATAATTTTAAATGTCATATAATTACATTTTTAAGATGACAAAAAATCAAATCAAGGCCTAACAACCCCATGTTGAAGGTTAAAATTCCTAATATCGAACTAATCACAAGAAATCAAAATGCCAAGAAAAAAAACAAGAAATAGATCACAAGTAAAGGAATGCATAGACGAGTTCTAGTCTCAATGAATAAAACAAAAAGAAACAAACTAAAACAAAGTAGGCAACCGTCCTCTCTTCCACAAGGTGATCCCGAACATCAAGAATTGAATCCAACAGACAATTTAACATAGAAATCAATTTCGATCAATCAGAAAGAAAAAAAAAAATCGGACGGGAAGACACCTAGACTTGATGGGCAAATAAAAGATGTTCAACAATCGCAATGGCCTCAACGCACAAAGGAGACAAATAGTAATCACGAAACCTATAAGTCGATGCACGAATCACAGTAGATTCATCTATCAACACCAAACCATAACCTGAAATATTCAAGTTTTCTTAGATGCCATATAATTACTTAAAATAATAATAATAGATGCTTTTTGAGTATTTTGATAGGTAATTGTTTTAAATGACAAAACTTCTTTCAAAAATAATAAAATATCACTGTATATTTGTGATAGACACTAATAGACGTCTATCACGATTATAGAATATAATAATTTATTAATATCTATCATTATTATCAGTATTATATTTATAAATATTTTAATTTATTTTATTATATTTAAAAATAATTGTTTTTCAACCTATAAAAGAAATATAAAGTTTAAAAATCAAATCAACCTATTCTTCGAAACTAGATTAGGCACTTAAAAAGGCATATTTTTTAAAAATTTAGAAACCGTAGATACCTAACATAGAATCATCGGAGGCTAAAAAGATAATTTTCTCAAAAGCAATCATTTGTGGATTTTTTTGGGTCAATTCGTAATTTCCTCACAAAATCCGATGGCAGTAAGGGAGGCTTGAAAGGTGACAGATGTCACTCACAACCTTGGCCACGAGGAGAGAAGCCAATGAAAGCGTTGAGATGATAAACGGGAAGAAATGCCAAGCAGTTCCTCCTCATCCATGGCTTCTCACTCAACCATCAACTATGGAATCATTGGAGTGGGAATGATGGGCCGAGAACATCTCCTTAATCTCTACCATCTTCAAGATCAAGGCGTCGCCGTTGTCGCCATAGCTGATCCTCACGCTTCTTCACAGCGCCAAGCCCTTGATTTAGCTCAGTCACTCGGCTGGCAAATGAAGGTATTCAGCGTTCTTTGATCTTACATATGATTGTCGTGACTGTTCGATTTGATGGCTGTTCTCAAGGTCACTGATAACAATGACGCCGAATTTCCTTCTTAAATGCTAAATGTCAACTTTGATTTTTGGATATGATCGTTGATTAGTTTCGTGGAAGTAGTTTATCAAGTGAAATCAAGTTTCGAGGAAGTAGTTTTGGATTTGCGCTATGCTGTAGTGATAATTTGGTCTTGGAACTGTCTGCATAGTTCATCAGAATCTTCCGATTATTCTCTTATGTTAGAAGAAGTAAGAAGTAATTGAAAATCTCTTTGGTGGCTGTTTTCTGTAAATGCAGAATGGAGGGATTTTACTTTCACCTGTAAAAAATGATGTGCTCAGCCTCAATTTTCTTGAGACTGATGACCCGAATTTAGTTTCACTGATGTCAAATAACCCGAATTCTAAAGGTCAGGCTTACTTCACAAAGCAATGGCGGATGTTAAATTGCATATTCCCGATTGTGGACCTCATCTATCGCGACTGATGAGACCCGATCGCGATTTCACGTTTGAGAAAAGTCATATGATCGTGAAATTTTAATAATGGTGCGAGAATATGTATTTTATAAAAATTGCTGTGCATCTTAAAATTGCCTTTGGATCTCATCAATTCACTATGGGTGCAAACTTGCAGCTCTAAGGAGAATTTAACGTTGGTTGGTACTTAAGCAAAAGACTAGTTTTCATTGTTTTCAGAATCTAAGTCATTTGACATTAGCACAACAAAATTTGGGTCATCCATACAAAAAAAAAAAAAAAACTTAATTTTTTTGTTTATTTACTATATTTTACTTGAAAAATTTAATATATATTTTTTTTTTTTTATATGTATAGTTTATTTTAAAAATCTTAAAGTTAAAAAAAAAAAAAAACTTAATTTTTTTGTTTATTTACTATATTTTACTTGAAAAATTTAATATATATTTTTTTTTTTTTATATGTATAGTTTATTTTAAAAATCTTAAAGTTAAAAAAAAAAAAAAAACTCAACTCTCCTGCTTATAGACGATCTCGCACTTGAAAATTTTAATAAACATATTTTACAGTTTCTTTAATATATTTGTTTTAAATGTATGGTGGATAATTGACCATTACGAAGCTGTAAGATCATGGTTGCTCTTTTGATTATTGTTCTTCAGAACAGAAAATTGTGGTGAGGTAATGTTTCTGCTCTTCAATTTCAACTTTTCTCTCAAGTAATAAGAAGTCAACCTTCAATCATCTCAAATCCATAAACTAGCTCTTGATTCTATGAGCAGGTTCCAATTAGGCAATGTTTCTGATATTGAGAATTTGAAAAGGTTTTCTCAGGGCACCAGGAGCTTTTGGACAGTGGACTTTGTGATGTATTGGTTGTTTCAACTCCAAATATGACTCACTATCAAATTCTCATGGATATCATCAATCATCCTAGACCTCATCATGTACTTGTGGAGAAGCCATTATGCACAACAGTTGCTCACTGCAAAGAGGTCATCCATTTTTTTCCCAATCATCCACAGTTTCACTATGATAACATTACCTATATATATTACCATCAAAATCATGATTTACTGACCAACACAAGGAATGGGGGAGGGGATTGAATTCATGATTCATAAATTTCGAAAAAAAACTATGACACGGATATGTTGGGGATACGCCCTTTTTCTTTAGGATGTATAAATTTAACATGGAATACTAAATGCACTCGGGCTGAAAAAAAGGCATAAAATGTCATGTTAGTTAACAATTATAGGAGATGAAACGTTTAGGTTTCTAATTTCTTTCTTTTTTTTTAATGTTTTTTTAATCTTTGGTTAAATAAAGGGCCTTTCCTTTTGTTTTTTTCTTTTTAATTATAGTTTAACATATAATTGATTTGGGCTTTAAATTTGAGTCCAACATAAAAGGTTGGACCATTTTCTCTTTAAAAATTTTAGGCGTTTCCAAGAAATGTTCCAAACGTGTCTGAAGTTAAAAATAAATAAATAAAAATAGGACACAGAAATTTGCGTATCAGACACATGTTCAGAGCATGTCGGACACATGTCGGACATGAACACTCCACCTAAAATGGAGTGTCCATGCTTCATAGCTGGTTAACATGTCAAGTTGGTTAACATGTCAAGTTTTGATACTTCTCACTTGATCTCTTAGACTAGTTAGCATCATGAGCATCAACTTCAGATATGTAAAAGAAGATCAGGTAAAATACTATTTTAGTTTTATACTTTGGATTTCATTCCATTTTAGTTATTGTACTTCTTAAAAATAGTTGAAGTGCATAGCCTAACGATAAATAGAGGGGTATGACCTTGATAAAGGACTAAAAGGTTTTTTTGACACTCAAATGTTGTAGGGTTAGGTGGCGTCTGAAATTAGTTGAGGTGCGCGTAAGCTGGCATGGATACTCACGGATAGTGAAAAAAAAAATCTTAAAAATAAGTCTTTGTCGTTTGTTTATTGTTTGAATTTTAATAAGAAAGTTAGTCTATGTTAGCATTTCTTTTATAGATTTTGAAAATACATGCATATAAAGTCTTTTCCTATGTGAAATGTATAATTGTTATTTAACCATTTTTTATAAAAGTTAACATTGAAGAACTACATTTAAGATTGATCGAAAGTACACTTACTATGAAGATTTATTGGAAGTACAAAGACTAAAATGGTATTTTGACAAAGAAAATATATTTGCTCCGGTGTGGAATAGGTCGTAATTGCTGCAAGAAAGAGGCAGAGCATTCTGGTTCAAGTTGGACTGGAATACAGATACATGCCCCCAGTTGCTAAACTGATTGACATAGTCAAGGGTGGGAATCTGGGACAAGTTAGAATGGTAGCAATTCGTGAGCATCGGTTTCCTTTCTTGGTTAAGGTGAGTTTTAAACTTTTAAATTTGTGCTTTTATAAAGTAAAAGTTTGGTCTTTTGACTCACTCTTCCAGTAGGTCAACAACTGGAACCGGTTCAATTGTAATACTGGGGGGACTCTGGTGGAGAAATGCTGCCATTTCTTTGATCTTATGAGACTGTTTGCAGGTGCAAATCCTATCCGTTTGATGGCATCTGGAGCAATTGATGTTAATCACAAAGATGAAATATATGATGGGAAGGTCAATATTTTTGCACTTGAATATTTATGCAGCCGTGAATTGTTCTTAACCATAACTTTGAAGATTGGTAAAGGAACTATGCACAAAGTAGATAAAGTTGTATTGGCTTATTTGTCAGACTTTCCTTTTTCTTGGTTAAATTACAATTTTGGTTTAGAATTTAGTCCTTGTAGATTTATAATTAGAATTTTGTTTTTATAGTTTGATAAAAAATCCTCCTCATAAATAGTCCTATTGGGTAGGTTGGATTGGGGTTCTGGAAAAATCTCTACAAATTTTAGCAATTCCCATGACATCGTCAAATGATACAAGTCTTGGATAAGAATCAACAACGTACTGGAACCAAGAAGATTAGCAATGAGGACCTATTTCTTCCTTTTCAGTTGCTTCCTTAATTTGTAATTCATTGGGGTTGATCTCGAAGTGACGGAGCTAAAAATCAATTTTCTCGTCTCAATAGGGAACTATACTATTCTAGGACCATTTATGAGGATTTTATCAAACCATAGGGACTAAATTCTAGCTTTTAAAACCATATGGACTAAATTCTACCTTTTTTCAAACCACACCAAATTTGTGATTTACCTATTTTTTTCTTTTTTTTTTTTTCTTGATTGTTGGGAAAGTTTGACATCCTTGATTTTTTGCACATGTAAATTTGTTCATCCTTATTCTCCAAAATAGCAACCCTAATTTGTATTAACAGTTTCTGAACATATTGTCAGATTCCAGATATACTTGACAATGCATATGTAATAGTTGAATTTGACAATGGTTCACGAGGGATGCTGGATCTTTGTATGTTTGCTGAGGGAAGTAAAAACGAGCAGGAGATATCGGTTGTTGGTGATATTGGAAAGGTTAAGAAAAACCTCTCCACATCCATCTACTCTTGCATATATGAAATATTTTCCCCTGTATGAAAATGCCAATGTTTGCAAAATTTTCACTTCTAACCGAGTTAAAAACTCGGTAATAGGGCGAGGCTTTTGTTCCTGAAAACATTGTTCGTTTTGGCACTCGAGTTTCTGGAAGAAATGGAGTCGAAACATTAAAAGCAGAGGATGACAGAATCAAGTATGTTGTTTTACCTTGAACTACAAATAATCTGACCTGCTCTTACACTTTCTTCCGTACACAAATACATACTTTTATCTCTAATCAATTTAGTTAAAAAAGCACCCTTTGGCCCTGAAGTAATTATATTTTGTTCCTCAATAACGATTTAGTCCATTTAGTTTATCTTTGATCAATTCAGTTAAAAAAGCATTTTTAACTTCTGAATGTCGTAATTGTAATGATTTAGTCCATGTATTTCTAATTTTGTAACAATTAGTCCATGAATTAATATGTAACCATAACATTTAGTTTCTATTCTTCATGCAATGATTAAATTGATTAAGGACCAAATGTGTTTATAAACTGTAATGAAGCAGTTGTTGCCTAATAAGAATTGATATTTAATTTTGATTAAAAAAAAAATCATGGTTATGTGTAAATTGCTATAACTGTTTGAAGTATATGGACAATTGTTAGATACAAAAGTTTCATCGTAATTGTTATTTTTATGAAAATGAAAAATGTTTTTTAACCAATCAATTTTTACGTAGGTACGAGGGTCTGCATCATGGATCTAGCTATTTGGAACACCTAAACTTTTTGTATGCAGTGAGAGCTAGAGATGGACAAGTTCCTGCGGTGGACTTGCAAGATGGACTGATTTCAGTGGCCATGGGAGTTGCTGCACAACTTTCTATAGAGAGAGGTCGATTTGTTACCATTGCTGAAGTCATGGATCAGTAGCAAAGTTCTAAAGCCAGATTTGGATTTTTCTTTTCTTGGGTTCATTACAAGTTTGATCTCTGAAGTTTGTAAGTGTTTAGTGTTTAATAAGTATGCACTGAATATAAACTAGAATTTTACTTTAATTGAAACTCTGAACTCTCAATTTCGTGTATTAAAGAATTTGATTGCTTTTGATAGCTCATGAACTAAATTTCGTTCATCTGTTAATAATTTATCACCAGGTCTCAGGGTTGTGAAATGTAATTGGATAATAATTAAAACATACAATTTGTTCTTCTATACTTCAGTAGATGCCAGATACTCTTTTGAAGCTCTGCTCACAACCTCTTCCTTTTCTATGATTAATATTAGTGAGCAATGAACAATTTATTCAATTTCCTAATATCACCTATACAAGATAACTTCCCCAATGAAAATTTTCAAATATAACTACAAAAATCTTCTAAAACGCATGGAAAATAAAATACAACTAGCAACAGGACACACTTTCAACAGAACTGGTCAAACACGAATGGTTATGAGATATAAAAAACAAGAGCTGTAAAAGAACAAAAATTATCACTTAGTTTAGGATAAGATCCTGACAATTCTCAATGTAAATTCTAAAGTCAAAAACTTTCTAGATTGAAGTAACTTCCACTACATTTCCCAACAAACAGAATGCTCGTAATAAAAATAACAAAACAGAGAAAAACAATACCAAAATCAACGATAACGACGCAGGGAGAGAGTGTTGTTCCTCTTCCAGGTCGCTCTGCGAGAAGGCCTGGCTTTGTGGTGCAAGTGTCCTTTTCCTCGAAGTCCCCTGTACTTCTTTCCGGCAGATGTAAGTCCTCGGAGCTCCCTGTGCTTGTGGACTGGATTGCAGATCCAGTTGATTCTTGGATCATTGCGAACTGCATTATGGGCGACGTCGACCAAAATCACCTCATAGTATTTGTAGGTAGAATCCTGTTACAATTTCAAGAACAGTTAGAAAAGTAGGTGAGACAGAATAGTAAGCAAGGATTTAAAATGTTGTACACTCAATTTCGGATGCACTCATTGCTCCTTGCCTCGAGTTATCTAATGAAAATAAGGAGGTATAGTCAATTACCTCATTGATCCAGTACGAGTTGAGAACCCTCAAACCACCCAACTTTCGCCCTGCTCGTTCTTCTGCAACTGATCGCTTACTGCGCTGGAACTTCAATTGGGTAACACCCTGGTTGGTTGGCTTTCCATACACAATACCCTTGGGAACCGGCCTCTTCCTACCACCACGTCTCACACGGACCCTATAAACCACATAGCCCTGCAACAAAATTCTGAACTCACTATTGAGGCTGAAGCAAGTGATATCCTCCATACCCCAAAAACAAAAAACTCAACAAGAGAGTATGACGGAAGACTCTGCAAAGCAGCTCATTTGTCACCAAGGTTGGTTACATCGTCATTATACTTTCTTCTTATTGGAAAAAGAGATGCTAATAGGTTAAAACTTCAGTGTGCAATACTCAAGCCGAATACTAATTACTAAAAACTGAAAACATTCCAAACTTCTTCAAAATTGTGGCAGAAGCAGACAACCAATTCCTAGTTATAGATTGTTCAAAACCATCAAATCATCCAAGTTAGACAGACAAGACGCAATATTATTTTAGAACTTCCAAACAATAAACTACCAAAGAAAAACATAGGGAACAAAAAATAATAATGATACCAAAAATTTCAATGGCATGATAACTGAAAATATGCTAACCAAATCACCTGTAAAAAAAAAAAAAACTCACAAAGGCTAGACGCTAGCAACTTTATGATGTAATGTTAGCAAATTTTCTAACCTGCTTGGCCTTGTAACCAAGACGGCGAGCTTTATCAGGGCGAGTGGGGTGATTGACACGAACAATGGATGGATGTTGGCGATATTCCCAGCATCTCACCCTCTGTAGAAATCTCATCACATCGGACTGCTTCTTCCTCCATAGCTCCGAAACGTATTTGTACGCCCCTATTTTTTCAAATTATCAATGCAATGAACCACACAAAAACAAAACGTTCAGAACAATAAACTTTTTTAAATTTCATCAATCATAAACATAGAACACTTTAATCTAGGTTCCTCCATAAACAATTGAAACTGAAAGATTATGAAAATAGTAAAGAAGAAACAAAGAGCAAGTAAGGTGAAATAAATCTCCATACCCACTGCAAAATGAGATAAAAAAACGAAAATGGTTCGATGTGCTTATGATTCCATTTTACACCAAGATAAAGAGGGTACACTTAAAGTTCTTATAAAAATGGTTAGGGGAATTGTGCGATTGGAACTTTTAGCACTATAGGAAACAAATTGAAACATTGAAACTAAGAGAAGAATAAACATACGCGTCAAAGAGCTTGCCAAAAAAAACCAGAAGACAGAATCTTACCACACGAAAAAAAGACATCATTAAGAATATCGATTTCATCGAACAAACAGAAAAATAGAAGAAACTTGTTCAAATTCATAAAACAGAAACATATTAAAATCCAAGCTCCACTATAATCAATCTAAAGAAAGACAGTTCAAAAAACCAGAACCATTCAATGTGTTAAAAGAAAAAAAAAAAAAAAAAACCATTTTTCAAAAAACCAAAAAAAAACAAAAAAAAAAAAAAAAAAAAAAACCAAATCATTCAAATGATTAAAAAAAAAAAAAAAAAAAAAAACCAAATCATTCAAATGATTAAAAAAAAAAAAAAAAAAAAAAACCAAATCATTCAAATGATTAAAAAAAAAAAAAAAAAAAAAAACCAAATCATTCAAATGATTAAAAAAAAAAAAAAAAAAAAAAACCAAATCATTCAAATGATTAAAAAAAAAAAAAAAAAAAAAAACCAAATCATTCAAATGATTAAAAAAAAAAAAAAAAAAAAAAACCATTTTTCCAAATGCCACAAAAATGCTAAAAATTCAGAATGATAGAAGAAACTATTTCGATTTCGTCAAACAAACTTTAGACAATCTAATCTTTAAGATTAATGAAGAAAGTTAGAACAAACCGCAGGATTATCTATTCGAAATGTTGGGTAGGAAAACTCCATACTCGCTGAAAAAATTAAACGAAAGAAAGAAGTATAGCTCATACCCATGGGAGAGAAACGTTCAGTTCAGGCTGCTGGAGACACCACCAACTAGGGTTTGTCGTTGAAACCCTAGTTGATATATAAACAATTTCTCCCACTCTCTCATCTGGACCGTCGGATTTGGGCTATCACTGAAACGGGCTTCCTTTGTGGCCGTAAATCGCTAAATGGATCGCTTAAAATTGAGCTCGATCACTGGCTTGAGAGATTTTCTCCGAAGAAAATATTTTTGGACATTTTGTCTCTTTTTTATTTTACTTATTTATGAAAATGTCATTACATTAATTACTAAATTAATTGATTGATACTTTTTCATCAATGATATGTTATAGAAATTTAGATATAGTATTTTCGATTTTCAAATATATATATAGTCTTTTCAACTTAAAGTTTTTTTTTCTTATTTAATCATATTCATAATAAGATTTAATAAAACTTGGAACTTAAATAGTTTTGATCATTTCAAAAATTATAAAAATAAGGGAGAGATTGACCATTAAACAGCTAAAAGTCATTTTTACCAATTTCGTCAAGTGCATCGATGAAGTTTGCATAGCAGATGTTAATCAAATCCACAACCTCCTGAGTATCAAATTCAACCGCAATTTTGTCTTTTCTAGGGGTGGGGGGAGGATATCTATAGCATAAAGAAAGTTGAGGCCCTCGATAATTGCTCAGACTTCCAATAGTTTGACGGACCACTGTTGAGCAAACTTTTAAAAGTATAAACAAATAGAAAACCCAAAAGTTACGAACCACCCATCTCACTCCACCACAACACTTGTCAAAGTTCCATAAGGCATTGTCATTCAACTTCCACTCATTAACCGTGGAGGACACCATAATACTGAATTTGTTGGGATCTCCTTATAAATAGCTTGCAAAAAGCCAACCCCACATGAGATAAGTCATCAAGATACATAGATAACTCGCCTAGCGGTATTGAGGCTATCCTTCACATGGTCAAGGCCAAATCTCTCCAATGACGAGGTCGTTTAGAATATCAAATCCAAAGAGTATTTTGTTAAGTGTCTACCACCTTGCAACTTCCTTGGATAATTGTCAATAAGTCTCCTCTTCTTTGGAGAGCCCTCCAGCACCGTTGAGGAAATTTCCGCTTTGAAAAGCAAATGTTATTCCTAAATTCAAGCATCGCGTGTGGAGAATTGTTCATGACAATCATGTTGACCAAAATTAATATTAATTGAAAAATAGTTGAATGTCAAGTTGTTGTGTTTGTTTTGTAGGAAGCTTAAGAGATTTTGGCTTCTCTACCTTCCCAAGACGAGGCTTGGGAAGGCTCATCGCTGCATGGCCATTGCAATTTTGTGGTGTTTGTGACAAGCTTGGGGAGTGGAGTTTGTAAGGTTCTTCGAAATTATGAAGATTTAATTCTCTTATTATTGTGATTTTATTATTATTATTATTGTCATGAGACTAGATTCACTAAATGTTGTATATCCATACATCTGATCCCTTAGAAATTATTTATTAATGAAGATTGATCGCTCTTAAAATACCAATGAAAATAATAATTTTTTTTTTTTTTTTTTTTTTGCTTTATCATCGTTATAGAGCACTTTATTGCATAATACTTAGGGTTAGGATGTCTCATTCATAGTTCTAAAACCATCGTTATAGAGCACTTTATTGCCTAATACTTATCATCGTTATATAGCATTCGCATCTTAAAAGAAAACCATTGGTTTACCCGATTTACTGTTTTTCAAGGAAAAAATTATTTCTCTAGATCTCACAAACTAATTTTATATTTAACTATTTATCTGCTACTTAAAAAGATTTTATAAATTAATATAGTTTTTTAATTGAATAGGCAATTATTTTGTTTTTTACAAGTATACTCAGACTTTAAAGAAGCTAACACATTTTTTATGCAAAAACTACATGTATTATAACAGTTACAATTATGTCCTCAAAAAATGGTAAAATTGATTAAAAAAAAAAATTAAACCCCAAATGATAAAAATTTAATCCTTAAATTTATACAATTATATCAAATTTGTAATTAAAAAATTGAGTATAATTACAACTACAATACATTCTATAGAGTATTTCTTTTTGCAATTTGCCTTCTTTTTCCTTAATTTTCAAAGAAACAAATCAAATTCTTAAAAGCAAATCTTTTTTAGTTTTCAAAATTGATCTTTGTTTTTCAAAACATTTTTAAAGAGTAGGTAATAGAGCAAAAAAGATTTTTTTATATATATATATATAAATTGTAGTATTTATAAACTTAATTCATAAAAAGAAACAAAAACAAAAACAAAATGATTATCATACTGACACCAAAATCGAATTCAGACCTCCGTAAATTTCCTCAAACCTACCGTAAGAAAATTTTCCTAAATCATCATTCATGATAACTTCCCCAGTGAAAAATTTCAACAAGTTTCAAATAAACCACACAAGTTTTCTATAATAAAATAAAACTAACAGCGACACTTCCAACCAAGCTGGTACAACAAAAATGGTTATGAGAGAAAAAAATACAGTGACTGCAATAAGCACAAAAGTTGTTACTTAGTTTAGAAAGATCCTGACAATTCTCAATGTAAATTATAGAAGTTCAAAACTTTCTGGATCGAAGTAACTTCTCTACTACATTCCCCAACAAACAGAATGCTCATAACAAAAATAACAAAACAGAGAGAAACAATACCAAAATCAACGATAACGACGCAGGGAGAGAGTGTTGTTCCTCTTCCAGGTCGCTCTGCGAGAAGGCCTGGCTTTGTGATGCAAGTGTCCTTTTCCTCGAAGTCCCCTGTACTTCTTTCCAGCGGATGTAAGTCCTCGGAGCTCCCTGTGCTTGTGGACTGGATTGCAGATCCAGTTGATTCTTGGGTCATTGCGAACTGCATTATGGGCGACGTCGACCAAAATCACCTCATAGTACTTGTAGGTAGAATCCTGTTTCGATTTCAAGAACAGTCGGTAAAGTAGGATCCAACAGAGAATGGTATCAAATGCACTCATTGCTCCTTGCCTTGAGTTATCCAATGAAAATAAGGTGATATAGTCAATTACCTCGTTGATCCAGTACGAGTTGAGAACCCTCAAACCACCCAACTTTCGCCCTGCTCGTTCTTCTGCAACTGATCGCTTGCTGCGCTGGAACTTCAATTGGGTAACACCCTGGTTGGTTGGCTTTCCATACACAATACCCTTGGGAACCGGCCTCTTCCTACCACCACGTCGTACTCGGACCCTGTAAACCACATAACCCTGCCACAAAATTCTGAACTCACTATGGAGGCTGAAGCAAATAATAGCCACACCATAATGGAAAAAACAAATGAAAACTGCAACCAGAAAGTATGAGGGAAGACACTACACATCAGCTCATTTGTCAACAAGGTTGGTTACATTACATCATGATTATATTTTCTTCTTGAAAAAGAATGCTAATAGATTAAAACTTCAATGTGTACTACTCAAACTGAAAACATTCCAAACGCTATCAAAATCGTGGCAGAAGCAGACAACCGATTCCTCATTAAAGAGTGTACAAAATCATCAAATCATCCAAGTTAGACAGACTAGCAATATTACTCTAGAACTTCCAAACAATAAACTACAAAAGAAAATGAAAAACATTTGGAACAAAAAATTATAAGGACACCAAAACTTTCAATGACGTGATAACTGAAAATGTGTTAACCAAATTATCTATAAAAAAGAAAAACTCAGGAAGGCTAGCGCAGACAACTTTATAAAGGAAATATTAGCAAATTTTCTAACCTGCTTGGCCTTGTAACCAAGACGGCGAGCTTTATCAGGGCGAGTGGGATGATTGACGCGAACAATGGATGGATGTTGGCGATATTCCCAGCATCTCACCCTCTGTAGAAACCTCATCACATCGGACTGCTTCTTCCTCCATAGCTCCGACACGTACTTGTACGCCCCTATTTTGCCAAATTACAAATTATCAATGCGACGAACCACACGAAAACAAAAACATTCAGATCAATAAACATACAACAATTTAATCTAGGTGCCTCCATAAACAATTTAAACTGAAAGATTATGAAAATAGTAAAAAGTAACAAAGAGCAAGTAACTTGAAACAAATCTCCATACCCGCTGCAAAATGAGATCAAAAAACGAAAATGGTTCATTGTGCTAAGATTCCATTTGTAAGATTATGAAGATAGTAAGAACAAACCGCAGAATTATCTAATCGAAAATTTGGGTAGAAAAACTCCCTAGTCGCTGAAAATTTTGAACGGAAAAAAGAAGGATGGCTCAGTAACATACCCATGGGAAAGAAAGTCTCAGTTCAGGCTGCTGGAGACACCACCGATTAGGGTTCTTTGAAACCCCAGTTTATATATAAACAATTTCTCCCACTCTCTCATCTGGACCGTCGGATTTGGGCTATCACTGAAGCGGGCTTAGGTTGTGGCCGTAAATGGTTTGCTTAAAATTGAGCTCAGTTGAGAGATTTTCTCCGGAATTAATATTTTGGACATTTTGTCTCTTTTTTATTTTACTTAAAATTAATGGATGTAAAATTATTATAAATAGAAAAAATATCAAACTATTTACAAATATAATAAAATTTTACTATGATAGATCGCGATAATAGTTTATCACAGCTATCATCCATAAACAGTAAAAAATTTCTATATTTTTAAGTAATTTGACTCATGTTGCTATATTTGAAAACAACTAAAAATTTATGTTCTAACTTAAAAGTTTATTTTCTTATTTGATTATCAATCATAACAAGATTTAAACATCTTTTAACTTAAATAGTTTTGTAACTATCATCTTCTATTGTTATAAGATGGAGTTGTTTGGTTTACTAAAATGAAATCAAGATTACTAAAAATTTGATTATGCATGTGTTTCTGATTATTGTGTTGGGATTGTAGGGTTGGGTTAAGTTTGTCTTTTTTATTATTATTATTATTATTATTATTATTATTATTATTATTATTATTATTATTATTTAGATTGTTTTTGTAAATATGTTTCTATGTCATTGATTCATGTCAAAAATACATGTTTTTAGGTCTTATTTTAGTAGCATTTCTTGGGAAAAATTGTCTCTTGCATGTTAAAATTTACCATAATATATGCTAAATAGATTAAATAATGAAGAATAGGGTCTTTTGGATGTTTAAGTGTATTTTGGACATATTGAACATGTTTTGATGGCTTTTAAATTGATTTTTGGCCATTTTGCAAAAATTGCTGTCTATGCGCCCACATCGCCAAAATAGGATGTGTTTGCATCAAAACCCTAGTTCTAGAAATGTTGAACCAGTCAGTTATAGTTGCGATATACTTGGTCTTCAACCGTCCTTCAGCATCGATTTGACTAGGAAGCCTCTAGAACGTGGATTATGACCCTACCTAACTTTATTTGAAGCCTATATAAAGGATTGGAGCCTTCCTTTCAAATATTCAGCTTCTTCCACCCAAAATTAATTCACTCCAAGAAGATTCTCCACTCAACTTGCCATCCTTATTCCAAAAATGAGAGTTTCTGTGGAGTTCTTGGGTTTTAGGGCTTCCCTACCATGTGAGAGAGGAGAGTCCTTCCCTAGAGTTTATTAAAGAAAGAGGAAGCCATTTGAGAAGTGTTACTCTGTTTTCCAACCCTCATCTTCATTTCATTTCTTTCTTTACTGCGCTTGCACATTCATTTTATACTTATGATTTTGGAATTAATGAAAATGATTCATTTATTCTTTATTATGAGCTAAATTCATTAAGTTCAATTATGTGGACGCCCTAGGGATTCATGACTTACACAATTGCTAATGTATCATGTCTAGCATTATTTACACCTTTCCTTTATTATTGTTTGGAAAACTTGTTAATTTGAATTGGCCACTTAAGTTAACAACATACTTGAGTCCCACTACTAATAAGGTTAGAGTGTACGCGGATTTCACAAGTAAATATGGGGTTAAAGCCTAGAAATATGATCACTATGCAACCATAGAGATAAGGGGCACCATAAGAAAAATAATATGCATGAAATTAATATGAGGTCTAGCTAACCACAGATATATAAGCTCCTTAAGCTCCTGAAAGATTTCGAAACAAGACTGAATAGGAGAAGATTATGCCCATGTGCAAGGCAGTGCATCGGAATGATGTGGCCGCATCACTTAGGTCTTGATGAACTTAAGCAAAACATAGTTGAAATCCTACTTCCATCATTGATTGTCTTCATCTTTTTAAGTTTTATTCACACCAACTCACAACAATTTCATATTGGTTACATTTGTCACTTGATTGCATTGCTTTAAAACAAACTCAACTAAATAGCTAGTCTTGTGGGATTCGACCCTTGTAATACTCCAAGTTTGTTATTTCACAGATAATGTATGCTTGCAGTACGACCGTTCTTACTTATAAATGCATCACTTGTACACTTTTGGTCGATCTATCATATTACATAAGTTTGTGATCATATAAATCCTAATTTCATAATGCCCCAACTTTTCAAAAATAGTTATTTTCTCATTCATTCAAGTCTTAAGTGCATATTCCAAAAGTCGATTCCAAGTATACCCTTTAAGTTGTTGAAAATTACTTTTGATCACACAAAATTACTTTTAAAAATACATAACCAAATGTGAAAATGATGGTTGAAAATAACTTTTAACAAATCAAATGTTAATAAATTAATTTTATTAAAATCTCTATTTTTACAAACTCCCCCAAACATATGCCCTAAGAGACACAAGATTTCGGTGAGCGGCCTGAGCATGGGACATCTTCTTGTATGTTGTATGACATCTACTATTATTACATATCAACTCATTACTTACAAATTACATATCAACTCATTACTTACAAACCTCAAACTTTTACGAATTTTAAAAATTCGAAAACTCATTGATTAATTTTGTGATTTTGAAAGCTTAAATATCAAATAGATACGAACGTCAAAGTTCACAAACTAAATTTATAACTTAACCATAGTTTGATGGATTGGGTAAGAACAATACTATCTTTTAAAATTTAAAACAATAAAAAATGACAATATTGCAAGTCTAAATTATATATATATGTAAAAATAAAATTATTAAAATGGGTGAAAGATACCTTCACTTATCTTTTCTCCCTTAAAACAGGTTGATTTGTAGGTATTATTTTTTAGAATGTTATATATGCTTTAACTAACTGAGTTGTGTTTAGATTAATATTTCAACGCAACAAGTTAATTGTCATTTTGAGTAATTGTGAAACAAGATAGCTATATGCAATAATTGTTTTTTCCTTTATGCTCAAGTTTGATCCCTCATAAATTTTAAAAAGTGTAATAGGTCATTAACATATTCAACATTTTAAAAATTCACATGAGCAGTATCAAAAGCTTAATGCCTCATCAAATAAAATTTAATTTCATGTCTAATAAATAAATAAATAAATTTTTTTAAAAAAAATTTAGATATGTCATGTATCAAGTTGACACAATTAAAAATTGAAAATCATACTAAATACAAAGTTGATTGACTATGTGATACTTTCTAAATCACATCAACCAAAGACATAAATGTGATAGTGTAGAGACTAAAGCTGCAAATAAACATAAATTAAAATTTCAGGCCATTCATTCTATCAACTTATTCCATTCATTATTTGATATATTATTAAATATTTTATTAATTATTTATTTCGTGAAGCTACTTACTATTTCACACTTTCGTAGTATTAGAAAATTTCTCATTCATTCGCCAGGTGTAATCGTTCCACCATCCACAGTTTGACACGCGTCAATCAAAATATAAATATTTTGCTCGGCCCTGGAATCGTTTCGCGCCAAACTTGTGAGTACGTATCATTTCCACACTCAACGCTGAAGTGCTAGAGCTCTATAAATAGAGTGTAACTGGCGCCCACCCAAGAGCTTGTTTGAAGTTTGAACAGAGATCAGCGAGAGAGAAAATGGAAGATGATGGAGGCGAGAGATCGAGCTTCGTGATCGGTCTGATCGAGAACAGAGCTAAGGAGGTACGTTTCTGCAATTCCTCACGATAGCTCGTATCCTACGTCTTCTGAGAAAATACGGAAGTCGAAAGGAAAA
The DNA here is from genome assembly GCA_031780015.1 of Citrullus colocynthis. Lineage (NCBI taxonomy): Eukaryota > Viridiplantae > Streptophyta > Magnoliopsida > Cucurbitales > Cucurbitaceae > Citrullus > Citrullus colocynthis. The sequence goes on along the minus strand of QLSR01000232.1, from coordinate 236,334 downwards.
TATTTCCTACATATTCTTATTCTGCCTTTAGTTTAACCATTTCGTGATTCTGGAAACAAGAACAATGAGTAATCTGAGAGTTCCTTAATGGAACGTTTTATAAAGAAATGATATGGTAGTTCTATGCCTGAATTATACTGCGTCATCTCCTATAACTAGATAATACAGGCCGCGCATGATGAAGTTATATGTACCGATGCACTTTGCGCATCTTTAGCTTCAATGGCCTTGCATGAACTGATTGAGTAATGAATGATGATTTATGCTGCTGAGATATGCAACTTGTTTTGCGGTTGAGTAGATCATTCTTTAGCTTCAATTAGAGTGGTTTATTCTCTAACATGTACTCTAATTTCTACGGACACGAGTCGAGAGATAGAGTTTACTTCATTTTACCACATAAAAAATTGTGATGATCTTGCCGAAGATTAGGCTTCGGCTACCAACATAGGAGAATAGCTTAATTGACATCAATCTCCGTACAGGTTGGGGTTGCTGCATTTGACTTGAGGTCAGCCTCACTTCATCTTTCTCAATATATAGAGACCAGCAGCTCATACCAGAATACAAAAACTTTGCTGCATTTCTATGAACCAATGGTTATACTTGTTCCTCCAAACAAGCTCGCACCTGATGGCATGGTTGGAGTTTCAGTTTTGGTTGATAGGTTTTTTCCTACAGTGAAGAAGGTCAACTTAAATTGCTTATCTGTGGAAATTGCGAGCCTTTATAGAGAAACTTATTGGAATTAAAACTCTGTAGGTTGTAATGGCACGTGCTTGCTTTGATGACACAAAGGTTTTATCATTTGTTTTTTTTTTTTTCTGTTTAATGTTTTATTTGATGGTTGTTGTATTGGATGCGGTTCTTTATTCAGTCTGCTTAGAACATATCTTGGTCGAACTTTCCAGGGTGCTGTTCTGATTAAGAATCTGGCAGCCAAGGAGCCTTCTGCTCTTGGGTTAGAAACTTATTACAAACAATACTATCTCTGTCTGGCTGCTGCTGCTGCTAGCATTAAGTGGTATTATCCTAACTTTAGCCTTCGAGAAGTGTTGGTTAGGTTAGTTTGTTAACACATAAGAAGAGAGGAAAAGTGTCAGTCTTATGATGCCAATATTTTCTTGAGAGAATTCTTGTTGAGTATTGCTAATATTTTCTTGAGAGTATTCTTGTTGGCTTGAATGCTCAGCTTTCACTAATGAACCAGCTTCTTGATGCTCAGGATTGAAGCAGAGAAGGGGGTAATCGTGACCAATCACTCTTTATTGGTAAATTTGCCTCTCTGAGATGGCAGTAGAAATGAATAGAATTCAATGGTTTAACCTGTCTCCTGATGCTTGAATGAGATTCACTGTATGAAAAATAATCTCACGATAACCAATATAACTAAATTAATAAGTCCGTTAAGCTTCTGTAGTTCTGTAAGATGGTTACTCGACTTCTCTACCTCATCTTGGTATGTTATAAGATTGCTGGCCTAAGATTGGGAGATTAATTATGAAATTTTATCGTCCTTTCCTTTCATCTTGGTTGAGTAAATAAAAAAGATACACCGTATTTCTTATGTTATTCTATTCTTAACGGAGATTAGTCAGTCAATTTATTGTATTATTGGAAATATGGGTGCTCCAGTAGGAGCATACTGAGCCTTTCTCTTCTATAACATTCTTTGCTTTTCATCGTCTACATTACTTCGCAATAGAAATTTCTTTTCCCTATTCCTCTTCTTTGAATGGTGAAGCTCTGTTAAAACTCGGTTTTTTTTTTCAAATGATAATAATAATTATATTAATTCTATTTTCACTACAGCTCATTCCTTTTCGCTTGTTGACTTCTGTTCTATTTTCTAGATTTGCGTTTTGAAAGTTAAAGTACTATACACAGAAGAACCTGTCATCTGGATATGTAATTAACTTTAGGGACTAGGCTTAAAATACTTGTTCTCTTTGACTCCATCCTGATGGTTCAGTTGTAAATTTTAGGTCACCTTCAATGGCTCATCTGATCACGTGAGCATTGATGCAACGAGGTTCCCTTCATTTCTCTTTTCCTTACAGTCATATGTGTAACTGCTAATCAAGATGGCTGCGGATTTCTGATTAAATGCTGAACTGTTTGGTGGCAGCGTTCAGAATCTAGAAATTATTGAGCCACTTCACTCCAACCTATGGGGAACAAGCAACAAGAAGAGAAGTCTGTACAACATGCTCAAGACAACAAAAACAATAGGAGGGTACGGGAATGCATGTTGGTTGATTTTTTTTTTTCAGCTGTTGCTGCAAAATTGATTCTCTTACCTCTTTATGTTATCATCTAAACTAGTATTTGAGGACATGCAATTGAGTATGACGTAGATGAGATGTTAATGCCAAAGAGAAAATTATTTTGATATACAGTTATTGCCAAGCACTCGTGTGAATATGTATGTTTCTAGTCCCTTTCGTATGTTTATTTTAAGATTTTGTGCTTTACTATTGCTGCAATTTCGGTCAAGTTTTTGTTACAGGTCTAGACTTCTTCGTGCCAATCTATTGCAACCGTTAAAAGATATTGAAACCATCAATGCCCGTCTGGATTGCCTGGTCAGTATCATACATGGTTTACGGTTTTCATAGCTACATTTGTGGTGGACTGAAATCATATGGTTTGATTGTCGTGATATTTAGGCACAGATAAATATTGGTTCTCATATATAAATTCATGTTTTATGATCTAAAATTTGTCAGCAGTATATCAAAGTTAGTTATGGTATCGACCATATGCACCTTATCTGGAAAGAGACGTTTTCGTATATGGGTTGCATGTCTTTTGTGCATTAGTAATCAGAGGAAGGAAATTCAAGCAGCAGATAAAGGCTTTTTATGTGATTTTTGTAACAGAGTTGCTTTTGAACTTGCTGATGACGAGCTTGGATTCATTAATTCTTTTAGTAACAATTACAAGTCTTATCGAAGAAAGTGCAGCCGCCCTACCCACTATTTCTTTTTACAGTGTCAAGTAACAACAATGTCGACTTACTAGTTAAACACTCTTAGCCCCCCCCCCCCCCCCCCCCCCCCCCCCCCCCCCCCCCCCC
>QLSR01000232.1:193447-233154 GCA_031780015.1 Citrullus colocynthis | reverse complement strand
CCCCCCCCCCCCCCCCCCCCCCCCCCATCATTCATTGGTTTTTTGTTGTGATTTGAACCATGGCCTTCCTGAGAGAGTAGTTTTTCCAAATCACAACAAGAAAAACCTGGAAGTTCAAACGGGCTAGGATAACAATATTATTGTGAGCTAGCCAGCATTGCCACGAGTTGGCGCTTATAAAGAGACTGGGGAAGGGAGACGAACTATGCTGGGGCTGCTATAGAAAGTTATAGAATCCTTCTTTTGATTGAATATATGTGGAAATCTTCTGTCAACGTTAAACATCGATCGAATTTCTGTCAATTGTTACAGAAAAGATTTTCTTACGTTGAACTTACTATGACCAACTATTGCAGTTTCTTACTTTGAACTCGGTAGTAATACATCCAATGATGCATTTAAATCAATTCTGTAAAATGGGTCAACCCGATGAGCTTTTTCTTACCGTCCATGGAACTACTTTTCCATAAATTTCTTGGATTAGTACCTGATTTCATCCTCCAATTAGCTAGAATATTAAGTTTTGTTGGAGTGTATCCAAAGTCCCACGTGACTAGACGAAGATCCCTGGGATATAAGTGAGAACAACTATCTCTAGTGACACGAGGCCTTATGAGTGAAATCAAAGGCAAAGCCACGAGAGCTTATGCCCCAAGTGGATAATATTATACCATTGTTGGAGGATGGTTCCCAACAATTTCTCATATAATGAAATATTGATTAAATAATACAATTTGTTCTTTTAGAGTTTAGTTGATGCCAGATACTTCATTGACAAGGTGCTGCTCCTAACCTTTTCCTTTCCTTTTCTAGGATGAATTGATGAGCAATGAACAATTATTCTTTGGGCTTTCTCAAGCTCTCCGTAAATTTCCTAAGGAGACTGGTAAGTCTGCAGCTACAGCAATGGTAAAGTGCAAAAAGAGGGAAAAAAAAGTGAACGAAAGATCTAAGTTAGGATTTTGTACATAATCATTTTTCCATGTTTCTAATTCAGACAGAGTGCTTTGTCACTTCTGCTTCAAGCAAAAGAAAGTTACAAATGAAGTTTTGCGTGCTGATAATGCTAAAAAGAGCCAAAATTTGATATGTAGCATTATTCTGCTAAAAGCTGCCCTTGAGGCATTGCCTTTACTCTCAAAGGTAATTTCTTTCCAAATACATACAAGGCTCTTCAAAAGTCCAGTACATACTTGCGATGGCTTTGTTCAAAATTTCAGGTACTTAAGGAAGCAAAGAGTTTTCTTCTTGCAAACATTTACAAATCTGTTTGTGAAAACGAAAAATTTGCAACCATTAGAAAGAGGTAACTTGGCTCCTGCAAATGACTACACAATCCTAAACACTGGCCTCGAAAACAGAAGCCCTCAGTAAAGTGATTATCTATTTCTTTCATTTTAAAGAAGTTGTACTGTTGCAGGATTGGAAAAGTGATTGATGAAGACGTTCTTCATGCAAGGGTTCCTTTTATTGCCCGAACTCAACAATGTTTTGCGGTTAAGGCTGGAATTGACGGACTGTTGGATATCGCAAGAAGGACGTTCTGTGATACTAGTGAAGGTTTTTCTCCTGTTAATAAATTGAATCTATTAGTTAACATCTTTGTTCTACATGTCTGTCATATTATGAATTAAAAGTCACTGTTCATGCCAGCTATACATGATCTTGCTAACAAATATCGAGAGGAGTACAAGTTGCCCAATTTAAAACTGCCATTTAATAATAGGCAGGGGTTTTACTTGAGCATTCCTCATAAAGATGTACAAGGAAAGCTTCCTAGCAAGTTTATTCAGGTTAAGCATCACACTTACTTTCTTGTTGATGTCTTTGCAATTGTTTGAGTCTCACCTTCTTACCACAAAATTCAGGTCTTGAAGCATGGGAACAATATACGATGCTCTACTCTGGAACTTGCTTCTGTGAGTACTTCTGTTATTATATGACGGAAACCACATACCGATGATCTAATAGGAGATAGCCATACATTTATATCAGTTTTGAAGTTAACTGTATAATGTTAATGCACAACGATATATATGTACCTACAAATAATGGTCATACTTTTTGTTTATTACATTTGGTTTTCATGTGAATTGACAACTCATTCAATTAAAAAAATATATGGTTTATAATTGCTTTATGTCTTTGAATTGCACATAAGAAACTACATTGAAGGGCCTAATTGAATTTGCAAACTTATTGTATCTGTTACCTTGTCTGTACTCGATTGTAGAGTGTTAACATTCTTACAATCATGGAACATCTCATAAATGATATAAGTATATAACCTAAAAAGTTCAGTCATTTAACTATAATGCTGAGGAGTCATCAAGATGATGATGGCTTGTAGTTCCACAAAATTCTTAAGCAGTTTGGAGTAAGTTTTGTTGGAAACGATTGTACACACCACCTTTTTTTGTTCTGAATTTGTGATCCACATTTGTGTGTGCCATGCAAATTATGCTGTAGGTTGCAGCAAAACTCCTAAGTGTCTTTATTCCATTTTCAGCTGAATGTTAGAAACAAGTCTGCTGCAGGAGAATGCTATATACGAACAGAAATTTGCCTGGAAGGTCATCTCACATGCTTGGTTATATAGTAAATCTTCAATCATGAGCATGATTTAGTTCACTGTATCTCTGAATTTGTAGTTTAATAAGGAATAATAAGTTATATTGTAAAAAATATATTTTACACCCAATCAAATGCAGGACTGGTAGATGCCATAAGAGAGGACGTCTCTATACTAACATTGCTCGCAGAAGTCTTGTGTCTCTTAGATATGATTGTCAATTCATTTGCACATGCAATATCAACAAAGCCTGTTGATCGATATACTAGGCCAAACTTTACAGGTAAGCCAACATGTTTTCCAGCCTTTCATTCGGTCTGATTTTCCTGAATGCAACAACAAACTTGACAATGATTGATTTTCCTTAACACAAACAGATAATGGACCGATGGCAATTGAAGCTGCAAGACACCCAATCCTAGAAAGTATACACAACGAATTTGTTGTACGAATAACTTCATTGTTAATTGCTGATACTTGTAATATAGGATTGTTTTGTATGAAACCCTTTCTAGTTTTTTGTGGAAATTTGAGTATCTTCTTTGTAGGCTAACAGCATATTTCTATCGGAAGCATCCAACATGATAATAGTCATGGGTCCAAATATGTAAGAACTCTCCCCATGACGTGATTTAGGATTGCACAAAAAAACTGTTGATTATTTTCCCTGTTTTTTATCTTTGGTTGGTTAACTTCTTTGAAACAAAGTGATTTAGAAAAGAGAATAAACAAATGATCTATAAAGTGATAGTTACCTTCTAACTCAAAAGGGCGAGCACTTGTGAACTAAAACTGCATAGTTTGAGATGCAAAGCATCTTCTCACTTCGTGGCACCTTTTCATAAGCTCCTCATGAAACTAATACACGAGGGAAAATTATAAGTTTAGTCATCACTGGAAACACAAGATCAATGTTGTTCCAGCAGTATCAAATAGGTATAATCAATAAAGTGATAACTATTAGGGATGCTTGGAATATCCTTTCTTAATAACAATACTAATAATGGTAATCATAAAATCGTATCGTAAATAATCATGGGTACATTGAAAAAGATTTAATTGTGGCATATATATAATCTTCACTGAAACACCATCTTTTCTCTTATTTGTAAGGCAAAAATATTATTTCCACCAATGTCAAATCCAAGGGAAGAGTATGCAATAAATTCATTGATACTCTAGGAGAATGAGCTGAACTTGATAATGGTAAAAGTAATTTGAATATCATTTAATCATCTCTAACACAGTTAAGCCGGGGGAAACTTGATTAATATTCAGGTTGCGATTATACAACTTGGAAGTCTTTAGATGACATGCTTTAACGAACTATGTTTTCTTGCAGGAGTGGAAAAAGTACCTACCTTCAACAAATGTGCCTTCTAGTTATTCTTGCTCAAATCGGATGTTATGTTCCAGCACATTTCTCAACCTTGAGAGTTGTTGATCGTATATTCACACGAATGGGAACAGATGATAGTCTAGAGTCCAACTCCAGCACGGTATTGTTTTCCTGCATGATTCATGTTTGTTTTCTTTTACCAAGAAAGCATCTTTTCAATAATATATTACCGGGATGCAGTTCATGACAGAGATGAAGGAAACAGCTTTTTTAATGCAGAATGTCTCCCAAAGGTAAATTAATCTACTGTGAACTTGAAACTTGAAGCACTCTTGAAATGCTCCACGTTTTAGTGAAATATATTGTTCACTGGAATGTAGGAGTCTTGTTGTCGTGGATGAACTTGGGAGGGCAACTTCTTCCTCCGATGGGTTTGCAATTGCATGGAGCTGCTGCGAACATCTTTTGTCACTGAAAGCGTACGTAATATCCTAACCAACTATTCTACTTGATTACAAGAGATGCAGATAATATTTTAGATAAAGCCATGCATACTATTTTTATGTATAGTAATCAATAAGGTTTTAAATGCACCAACCTAAGCATAGCTCAACTGATTATGCGATACATTATCAACCTAAAGGCTGAGTTTCAAATCTCCAGTGTTGTTAAATACAAAAAGAAAAAAAAACATTTAAAATTCATTGCTCATCATTTCTCATTCAAATAAAATCACTAGTATGCTGATAGATTTGGAAAATTCTTCATACTACATTTATTACTCGGCATAATAGTAGCATTTGCCATTTAAGAATAATGTAGGGTCAATAAACTAAATATATATCATTTAACAACGATAAGAGTTGGAAGGAGGAGGTATTACGGTAATAGTAGAACCTTTTCCTATTTGGGTTCACAAGTGAACTTCAACAAATGTACTTACCGTCTTCTTTGTCTGCCTTAGCTATACCATATTTGCCACTCATATGGAGGGCCTATCAGAGCTAGCAACCATCTATCCAAACGTAAAAATTCTTCACTTCCATGTGGATATAAGGAACAACCGTTTGGATTTCAAGGTACTGTTATCCAGTTCTGTTAGTCTATCATCCTTTTTCTTGTCATTTTTCTGACTGAAAGTTCGCATCCTCGACTAGTTTCAATTAAAGGATGGAATAAGACATGTGCCACACTATGGCCTTTTATTAGCAGAAGTGGCTGGATTGCCAAGCTCGGTTATTGAAACTGCAAGAGACATTACTTCCAGGATCATGGAGAAGGTAATGCAGTCTATGATAGAAATATTAAATTATAATGAAACTAAAATTCACCAATTCATGAACATATTTCTCCTCCCCAACTAACGGGAAAACCCTCAAATCTTGTCAGATTTAACCACTGAAGAGGATTAAGTCTCTAGTTTTTAGATCACTGGCAAAAACTATTTTACCTTTCCAAACATCATTTAAAGATGAACAATCCAAATAAGCGAATGAAAACCCCTCAAGTTCTTGACTTAGAGGAATAAGATTCAAAATTCCATTCCCATTTTTGCAATTTGTAACCCGTGCCTAGTTTAAATTGGTTTCACGTAAAATTTAAACAAAATGAATTGCTAAGATTCCGTTTAGTAACCTTGCTTTCTCCTTAATTCTATGCTATAGTTGTCACATTTCTTGTCAAATCACTTGTATTTTTGATAACTACTCTTTAGTTTTCAAAATTTGGCTTGATTTTTGAAAACAGTGTGGAAAGTGAATAACAAAACAGAAAACAGAGAAACTTTTAGGTAAAAGCAATTCACATGCTTAACTTTTAAAAACCAAACACAAATGAGGTCTAATTAACTTGTTTTTATGAATATTTAAGAAAATGGTTTTAATGAACACAACCTAAGAAAGAATTGTTTTGATTCCATTTTGTCTCATTCTATTTCCCATTTACGGAGAGCAGGACCCATTATTATTGTGCTCTAATATGTCAGTGGTATTTGCAAAATCATAGTAATCGTAAATTAAAGATTTCAAATTGTTCAGGAAGAAAGACGGATGGAGATAAACTACTTGCAGTATCATCCTATCAGAATGGCCTACATTGTAGCTCAGCGTCTGATATGTTTGAAATACTCCAGCCACGATGAAGATTCAATACGAGAAGCATTACAAAATCTTAAAGAGGGCTACATTAGCGGCAGGCTATGATTCTCGGTAAGCTTTATACACGACACGACCATTCGTAATTCCATCTTGTGTGCAGAATAAGAGAATGGAAGAAGCTAGGAAAGCCTAAAAAGAAAGCTCATCACGGGCCATTTGATACTATCGTCAAAAATCTGTCAACCTTAGTCTACTTGTTTAGAAAAGCTGCTTAGAAGTTTTTTTTCTTTCTTTCTAAAATTACCAATTCATGATAAATTCGCCAATGAAAATTTTCAAATATAGTCTGAACATGTCATGTTCATACTTGTTGGATTGTCGTTAAGAATAACCTTTTCTTAAATATAAAAGTAGGGCGGGGAATTGAAACTCTAACCTTTAAAGATGGAGTGCATGCCAATCACTCATGTTTGGGGTTATTAACCATAGCTAAATCATCATTTTACTAAAATAAAATTTTATTTACTTATCTTCTGTGTTAGAAAAAGAAAGTTCTTAGTTATTAGGTGTTTGGGTCATATAGCCAAAACACCAAATGTAAATGAAAGCCAAGCTTGTTAACAAGCTATATTTTTTGTAGTAAGATAATAACGAATAGAAAAAATAAAGTTGTTTTGGATGGTAAAAGAAAAAAAAAAAACTCACATTAATTCATTTTTAAAGTGAAGTGATGTGAACATTTAATGAAAAAAGTTCGAATGAGGTGAAAAATAAATATACCTTATTTTTTGTGTTTTTTTTTTCAAATTTAATTTCTTCATAAATAGAAGTTTTAGGTCGAAAATAAAGCTAAAAATTGAGAAAAGTGGAAAATTAAAAAAAGTAGTATACAAAAAAGGCGGAATCCTTTGTCGAAAATGACATTAGCATGTGAAACAAAACCTTGAACTGGACTAATGTAACTAATTAAAAGAAATCAAAATTTTTATTGAAATTTTGTCAAACGGAGAGAATTGAAATATTGAGAATATTCTCAATATGTTCTCACAATTTCTCAAAATTTCGTTGAAATTAGGGAAAAATAAAATTTCCCCCAATCAATCAAGATTTAAACCTCGAAATCTTGCTATGGAAATTTTCCACCATGACAATGATGAGGTGTTATAATATTATATTTTTACTGTTGCACCATTTAATAATAATAAAATAATTTTATCAATTTTATAGTATGCAACACTTATAGTAAATAAAACTACAATTTCTTTTTATAATATAAAATAAGTAAAAATATAGATAATGTGCAACACATAGTAATAAAGTTGTTAAAAAAAATGTATTATTATAATAAGATTGATTTTTTACTTGAAAATTAAATAATAAATTTATTTTTATCCATTTAAAATTGAGATCTTCCCACATATATTTAATATGTACTAAAAAAAACTTTTAGTTAAACAATTATTAGAAAATAATTGCTAAATTAATTAGATTGAAATTATATCCACAATAACTATATCATGTTACAAAATAAATATTAATATATTGTAGAAATATATACAATTAATCTAATCAAAATTTAAAATAAATCTATTACATTATAGTTTATCCATATTATTGAAAAGGCATGTATTTCATTTCGTTTAAAGAAAACTACACGTGGAAAAACACTAGTTTATAGAAGAGCAACAATAATTTTAAATATTGAAACGATCTCACCCAAGTATATCACCCATGCAACATAAATCTAAATTTAATAAATAAACTATCAAACATCTTACACTAAATTTAGGACAAATAATATCTCAACTTGCATGCATTTTACACCACATTTAAAACAAATATACAACATATATATAAATCTAAACTTATAAATAAACTATCAAATCAATAACTCCATTTCTATAATTTTAAATATAAATCTAATACAACAAAAAATTTACTCCAACATACACAACAATAACAATAATAACAATGATATTAATCAACAATATTCATCTATAAAGATAGAAAATAACCTATAAAATAATATAGAAAATAACCTATAAAACAAAATCCATCTATAAAATAATCAACAATATTCACAGAGACCCTTTTTGCCATTACAATTTTTCCTATTGACAAAGTCCATTTTTGTCGATACATTTTTTTTTGATGTTGGCAGAGCTAAATTTCTTTTGTAGTGACATATATGTATGGAGGAAGACTCTTCCAAACCATTCATTAGCAATATTAAGAATGGATGAGTAACTTTGTAGGATGAGACTACAAATTTGAACCTTTTTAATGGAGAAATGAAAATCAATGAAATTAAAAAAAATGAATATTAATGACCTAGTACTTCTGGAACAAATAATAATAATTAAGAAGCATGAACTGTATTGGACCTTGACAAAAGCAAGATTTATAGGAAGAGAATTTGCATGGTTGGTGAATGGTGACTGATATAGTTCAATTTAGCTAGTCTTACTCTTAGGAACTAGGAAGTATCCAATCATTTTATGCAAAAATCCACAGTGTGTGAAGTAACTAGGAAGCGCATTAGAATACCAAATATGATTAGGAGCTTTGTCATCTCGATTAGGCACAATGTGAACATGGTGGTGTGTATGTGTTTTCAGTTTAATGTATTGTTCTAATGATGATATGGTTGTATGGTATAGTTCATATAATTAATAGATGAAATCTTGTTTTATGTGCGAGTGAGAGATCAAATCTCTCATCTTTAGAGAGGAAAGTCATGCCAATTAAGCCCACTTTGGTTGCAAATCATATAATCTAAAAACATAAAATAAAATTAAAAAAATTTTCCACATCACATGTTTCATCATTCTTTCGCTGATCAACTTACAATTAGATTATCTTAGAAACCAGTTAGAGTTATTTTTCAAACTTTAGAGACTAAAATATATCTTTTAAAATCTTTTAGATTAAATAAACACTAAACCCAAGTCTGAAGAAAAAAGTGTACATTTTGCCATAAAATGTATTTTTGTTTAATTGTATATAGTAGTTAATTTCAATTATACCTCTGAACTTTGAAAAGTTTCATTTTAATTCTTGAAGTTTAGAGTTTGTTTTAAAACAACCTTTATTAGTTTTTGCCACATAAGCTTTATATTTACTTACGAGAGCATAGGTAAATACATACATTGAGAAAAATAAAAACATGATACATCTATGAATCATACTACGGTCACCTTCCTCAACTCCACACTCTCAAATTTTCATTCTTTCATTTATGATATTGGTTGCTTAACTTTACCCCCAAATTCACTTTACGTGTTTAATTTGTTCATAAAACAACATATTAAGTCTTTTTCTACCGAAAATTTGTCGAGGAAAGTCAATTTCAAAATTTAAGGGCTAGGTTGTAATTTTTTAAAATTTAGGGTATTAGGGTATAAATGAAACCAATATTATGGTCATTAGTCAAAGTATTTAGTTTAGGCCTTCGCATTTTACACAAGCTGATTGCGATTTACGACACACAACACCAAAAGGCGTCCCCGTTCGATCTCACATTTTCTCGGCCAGAAACAACCATGGCGGCTTCACTGTTTCTGTCTCAGAGCCCTATCGCCACTTCCACTCCCCGATCGTCACCGTCCATTTCCCTTCTGCCTTCTCCTCAAACCATCAAATTCCCCTCTCCCCACTCCAATTTCCGCTATGATCTATCCATCGCCATCTCCCACGCGCTGCCACGTGCTGCAACTATCATCCCTCGAGCAACCGCTTCACCGTCCTCCGCCGCTCCTTCAACCACCGCATTTCACGGCCGCTGCTATGTCGTCGGAGACAACATCGATACCGACCAGATTATTCCGGCTGAGTACCTAACTTTGGTCCCCTCAAATCCCAGCGAATATGAGAAGCTCGGATCCTACGCCCTAATCGGCCTTCCTTCCTCTTATTCCACCCGCTTCGTCGAGCCTGACGAGACGAAAACCAAATATTCCATCATAATTGCCGGCGACAACTTCGGCTGCGGTTCTTCAAGAGAGCACGCGCCGGTTGCGTTGGGAGCGTCCGGCGCCGTGGCTGTGGTTGCTGAATCTTATGCGCGTATATTCTTCAGAAATTCGGTGGCAACCGGAGAGATTTATCCATTAGAATCGGAGATTAGGATTTGCGATGAATGTAAGACCGGCGACGTGGTGACAATCGAGCTCGGAAAAAGCCGTTTGATCAACCATACGACGGGGAAAGAATACAAGCTCAAGCCTATTGGGGATGCAGGTCCTGTTATCGAGGCTGGTGGGATTTTTGCATATGCAAGGAAGACGGGTATGATTCCAAGCCAAACGAAGTGAAGTTGAATTTAAGTTTTTTGGGTTCGTTAGAATTCATTGTCGTTTTGTTTGTCAAGTTATTTCTTTGCTTGCTACTGAGCTTAGAATTCCGTAGAAGTGTCTGTCTTGGTAATGTGTATTAATGAATTAATAATTCAGACTGAATTAAGGAAGCAAAAATGATTGCTTTTGGAGTTGAAGTCTGAGATGAGTCTTGCATTTTAGCCATAGCTTCTCTAGGAGCAGGCGTCATATCATAATTTTATTACAAGTTATGGAAATTTTGATCTTTGGATGTCATATTGTTCAGTATTTGGAACCTCCTGCTACTCTGTGAAAATCATGGGGTTTTTATTCTTGTTATGTCAATGGATATCTCTTCATTTTTCACCAATAGTATGATATCGTCTGAAAGGTTTAAACCCACCTAGTTTTGCATTTAAGATTTCATCTGAAAGGTCTCTTACCAAGGAAGATGTTGTACTTGTATATTTGGGACCCTCTCCACTTTTAAACAATGTGGACTTTGTTCACATTCCTAATAATTGGGAGTATGTACACTTTTTGCTGGTTGTAGATGATTTGATGTTGACTCTTAGAGTTTTGAATTTTTATGTGATTTCAATATAAATGAAGTATTGTAATGTAATTAATTTTTGGCACTAATCAGTCCTAGGGCCCTAATAGTCTGAATTATTGAGTGGCAGCCTCAACTGTAGCTAATAAATTTGAGACTGAGACCAAGTCTGTGGTTGTCTTGTTTATATTTCAATAAGCAATTATGCACTTGTTCATATTCCTATAGCATGGAAAATATAATTGTTAGAAATCTTGTAATGACGGGTTCCATTATGTTGAATCATTTTGCTTTTTGGCAACTGGAGTCTCTAAGAATTAGCTTTCTAGTTCTGAACTTGCTCTTTCTAACAAATTGCTAACAATTCCTCTAGCTCCATGAGAGATAAACTAGTGCCCTGATCAAATCGTGGCTCATACGATACGATTGGCAGAGGTCTTTTGTTGCAAGTGGGGCTCAATAGCGACTGGCACTCCTTGTTGGAGGAGGTGCTTCTGCATCCTTCCTTTTGGATGAAGGGCTATATGTTGTGGCATGTGAGTTTCTTCATAGGGTGCTTGGCTTGAGAGGAATAGTAGGATCTTTAGGGATTTTGAGTAATCTAGGGAGAAAGTTTGGGAGTTCCCGAGTTGGTTAGGTTTAATGCTTCTTTTTAGGTGTCGATCACTAGACTGTTTTTTAATTATGACATTAGTCTTGTTCTTTTGGATTGGAGTCTTTTTCGTACTTAGTGCCAGACTCCTGTTTTTTTTCTTTCTTTTTAGGAGCTTGGTTTTTTGTTTGCCCGAAATATATATATATATAACACAATGACAACAATAAGTTTATTATTTCATAACTTGGAGCATCCTACTTATGGGTCCTTAGAGCTATGGAATGCTAATTTTCTGTGTACCACTAAGGGAATTTTTAGCCACCAATGGACTTCTCTCATCTGAGGTTTCTTATTGGTTCAATATATTTGCCTTTGAGTCTGCTTTTGTGAAGGTCTGTATTATGTTGGGAGTCAATGACATCCTATTCCTCACCTGGAATTAGTCTCCAATTGCAGATCAAGAATTTTCTTGACACTCTTGAAGGAATCTCATATTTTCTATCCCCCGGACTCTTATTTTGAGATAATGTGGTCCAACTGATAAGTTTCTTGAGTTATATGTTACATCCATTCTTTAATGATATCCAGGAAGATTGGGGATTAGAGAACTTTCATGATAATCAGGAAGATCGGAGATTAGAGACAAATTTTGTAAGAAGTTCGCTGCTGCCAATCTGAGGATTAAAGACTTTGGGTAAGGAATGGAATGGAATAGAATATTGAGAGGTAAGAAGTCATGAAGTCTATAGAGTTGTAAACTCCTGGGGTCCACAATGTAAGAAGTTGATAAGATATAATTTTTTTTTTTCTTTTTTTAGTTTTAGAGATTTAACCTACTTCACAAACGAAATTTCACAAATACCTCAAAGTTCTAATATATTTTATATCTCGCATTTTGCGCTAATTTTCAGACAAATATAACCTCAATACTCATTCTCTTTCTTATTTAAATTTTAAAATTCTTACAATTTAATCTTAATTAAAAATCAATCGGAAATTCAATTAAATATTTAAAAAATCGTATTATCAATCAATATTCTCCATCTTGTAACTAATGTGGAGCATTATTTAATGAATATGATCTTATTCTTTCACTTATATAGTATTTATCTCTTCAATTTATTTATTTATTATTGTTATTATTTTTGCATTTTGGATTATTATTTAATGATTGTTATTTTATTCTTTCATTTATGTGGTACTTATGTATATATAGAATGTTTATTTATAAAATTTTACTTCAAAGACAATTTTGGAACATTTATAAAAATAAAATAAAATAAAATCAAAGAGTAATATTGCAACTTTTGGAAGAATAGAAATATTTTTAAAATAAAGGTCCAAGTCCAAAGATAAGTATTTTTTTTTTTTTTTGAATAATATCAATTTACACTCCTAAATGTTGAGAGTTGTATCAATTTAAACCTTTCGTAAGTGTGTCAATTAACCCAATCTATTATGTTATATTTGCACAAATGTCATGTTATATTTATAATTTTATCGATTTCAAATATCATGTTGTATTTATAATTTTATCGATTCTAAACATCATGTTATATTTCTAATATTATCAATTTCAAACATCATGTTATATTTATAATTTTATCAGTTTAATTCTCAAAACATTTAATTTATAAGTGAATCAATTTAGACTTTTCAGTTAACTTATATTTTTAGCTCAAACTAAATTTGAAAAAAAGTATTAATTAATACGAAACTAAAAATACAATTTCAAAATTTAGAGATATAAATTAATATTTTTCCTCTCTATTCCTCTTTTTTATATACATTTAGCCCATTGGAAAAGTGCATAGCTCAATAGTTTAATTAAAAAAAAAGAACATAGTTGACTTTTCTAGTACTATAAATCTGCCTTTGATACATATCTGGGAACCCCATATTAATGTCAATAGAGTCCCACCATGTTTTTAAAAGAAATTTTCCAGAGTAGTTTCTATACATGCCATTCTTGATTGGCAAAATATATATATATTTCTTGCTTGTAAATTGAAATTTCATTTGAAATTCTATTCAGAACAAAAATCCCCGCACTTCTTACATCCTTCACTTGATACAAGTACAACAAATATACGGCAAAGATAATAATGCAAAATTCAACCTGGGAAGGATATCACTTACTCAGCTCAAAATAATTGCAGAACTTCAATATATATAATAAAATCCAATAATTAACGACAAAAAAAAGAAAAAAAAAAGTTATCCAACTCAGAACTAAACCTTTGTATTAGTTATAATCCCAATTTCGGCCTAGCTAATCACCCTGCGAGAGAATTAAGAAGGAAGATCTAGAATCATACATCTGTCAAGATTATTGAAGATACAATCACAACATACGCCAGAAAAAAGAAAAGTGCAAGCTGAACGAAAAACTTTGGATTTTCCCTCATGTTTGGGGATGTAACAGCCCTGAAACCAAAATTGATGCTTTGTCCAATAAGTTTTCAGCCAAAAACAGAAACCAACACCTTCCACAGCTTAAAAGAATCACTTACCTCGCGATACGCTGAGAAAGTCGTTGAAATGGCAAACTCTGTATGAACACCATGCCTGGTCCTGTTAATGTAGCTGTCACTAAGTTTTCACCCTGCAATTTCACAATCATGGGACGGCCTCTTAAAACATGACAAACATGTACTTCATATAAATAAAGAGAATGAATGTCTTGTTAAAGCTCAAGAACGAGAGTTCAAATTGTGGAACTAGATTTCCTTCTTCTGAATCAGAAGGCTCTTCTATTTGATAGTTTCTTTAGGAAAGATGTGAGAAGGTCGAATAAGATATCCACCCGGGGGAAGCCCGAATAAGAATGGACTATAATTACGAGAAGTATAACTCTACTTTCATCATCTAATAAAAACTTGGTGTGTGTTCACATGTAACCTTTATTTCAAGTAAAATAAGACCTATATTCGTTTGGCTTTTGTGTAGATAATAACCCAGAAATCAACTTATTGCATGGCGAACGAAGAGAAGACATGGAACGCGAAAAGCAAACTCCATAGAAATAAAGAAGTCTTACTCCAAACACTGCTCTTCTCACAGGACCATTGTATTTGATTTGGACATCAATGGAGGTGGTCATAGCTACAATGCAGGAGATATCCACTGCTAGAACTTCACCAACCTCAAGATTTTTCTGTACAACTAGCAGAACCCGGAAAAACTTTCATAATCAGCTGTCATATTATACATTATTTATTCTAAAAACAGAAAGCTTTTTCTTCAAATGAAAAGAATGCTAATCTTGAATTGTCTAAAGGTGAAGCATGCAGTGTGTTCCATCTTCAACATTAAAATCAATATACCAACATAAATAATTTGATCTCCCTATCCTTCTGGTCATTATATATATCATACTTGGTAAATTATGAACCATAAATCTCTGAAGGAAAAACAAAACCAGCCTTTAGATTAGTATTGCAGAAATTACTCCATCTACTTGAAAGCGTGATTAAAATCTAACTCCAATGTTATAAATTAGCATAAAAGCACCTGACTTCGTACAGTTCAAGGTCAGTTGTGATTCACCCCATTACAAGCATGGAATAAATCTTAATAACAAAATGAACACTTGAGTTGCCGAAATTACTCCATCTACTTGAGGCATGATTTGAATCTAATTCCAATGTTATAAATTAGCATAAAAGCACCTGACTTCGTGCCGTTCAAGGTCAGTTGTGATTCACCCCATTACAAGCATGGAAATAAATCTTAATAACAAAACGAACACTTTAGTTGCTCAAGCCAATAGGTTGAGGTCACATGAAAACTCAAAGTAGATTTTCTTTTTTTTTTCCTCGTATAAGAAACATTTCACTGATATTCAAACTCAAAGTAGAACTTCAGGCTTGTTTTCCATTTTCATGATTGCATAACAGATATAAAAAGTCCTTTGGAGAATATGCTAAAATAAAATGAAAAGTGAGAAGCACATACCAGATCCACCCCCAAGGATAAAGGCAAGCCCTTGGCCTGATAACTTCTGTCTAAGAAACCCCTACAGTAAGATCCAGAGTAGCAAGAGAGAAGATTAGTAAACAACATTAGGAAGAGCAAAACTGACTACCCGAAAGCAAGGATGCATGAAGCAGTTTAGCCAACAATAAGGAATAATAAATCAGCTCACCTCCACACCTGGGACAACATTGCGTACTCTGTGATCAATTGTGTTGTTAACCTTCACATCATTAACAGAGCAAAGGAATGCATCTGGCTACGTATAAAAAAAATGAAGCAAAAATTATCAGGCAATGGAGCCCAAAAGAAGACATATCGAATAACTGAATTCAAGATATCTAAAACTTCAATCTGTTAAACATATAAATTTAATTTCTTTCAAACACCATGAAGGTGAGGGAGAAGGGCACAGCGGTAAATCAGGAGAAGCTACCAGGCAAACAACAAAGTAAACAATATTTTCTACCTGGCATAGAAGCTCTCCACCAAACATAGCCATATCAATCTGTCAACATAATTGGAGAAATGTATAAAAAATTGAAAATAAACTAGAATGATCTACATTGAAGCTAAAGTCAAAAGATTAAACCTTTTTAAAAAATAAAAAATAATAATAATAAAGGACAACAAAACACAGCACAAACCGGAAGAATCCTGGCAAGAGAAGGTGCAGCAATTCCAACATATCCATCACTTGTACCGGAATTCCGAAGAACGATGCTAGTGACACTCTTGCCAAATAGCCAATGCCAAACACCCACTTCATGTTCTGGAAGAAAAACATTTTCCATCTCAATAGACCCAGACATGAAGCACATTGAGCCTGCAACAAGAAGTGTATCAGTTGCACATACAGTTGTAGGTAACAAAGAAACAAAAAGCATTTCCCCAATTAAGAAAAAATAGCTGAACCATAAGGAAACCTCAATTCTCATGAAAAACTTTTTAAATAAGAAAATTGTTAGGACTATCATTGCTAGTTTCATATGGAAAATTAATAATGATTCCAGTTGAAACAGGTAAACAGCAGATAAAGAGCACTAACAAATCATCAAGTTGGCAACGCTCTGTATATCTAGATTCTGGTGCCTAAGTCTATTGACCAACACTATGGGGAGAGAACTTGAACCACAAACTATTCACAAATTAAAAGTATCAATGATTTACAAAAAAATCATTTTATACAAGGGTGTCCAGATAGTGTATATATTGTGTACAAATTAAAAACACGTTGAACAAGTGTTGGAGGCACATTGAAGTCAATATCCCAAACACATTAAACATAAACTTGACCTAAGGGAAGCATTATAAGAAATAAAAACAATATTCTAAAAGCTCAAGAATGTTTTTCTATGAAGAGATAAAATGAATTCTAACACTACTTACCAGGCCTTGCAATAACCTTCTCTTGTGGCTTCAGCATAATCTGCCAATGTAGGATGAACAAGAAAATTAAGAGAGATACTACTAGAAGAGAGACAATATGAAAAAAACCACGATCCCACTATGTGACACGAAATAACAATATATTATTATACCTGTAGTACTTGGGCTTCACCACCCAAAATCTGAAAAGGTATCATTGCATCTTGTGGGCTCTACAGCATGACATAAAATAAACTACCGTTAGTAAAATAATATAATACACAACATACACTAGATTCCAATTCAATCAAACTTCATGAGAATTAGTAAAATCCAGTCCTTCCAAATCTTCAAATATTATATATCGGGAAAAATCAGTTCAAGGTGATCTCTACACCAAGGGGGTGAGAAGTTTTATTCTAAGCCATTCATATTTCTCTGCTTTAAGTACGATGGCATCTAATGAGTGCTTCCCTGTCAGCAACCCATATCATTTCTTTTCAAGCTTGTTGCCATATCACAAACATGCATTCTTTAGTGTAAGAACTGCCATGGGCAAATGACCAATTTTTCTTTTCCGTCTTTTGGTTTTCTAAATTAACATCCAATATTCATGATTTTGGATTATATTTATGCCAATGTCGATTCTGAAAGAGTTGGATGTTAGTTAATAAGTAAAGCCTCACCTCTTAAAACTAGCTTTTGGTGTGAGAAGACCCATTTGGCCAATGAGGGGTATTAGCCTAGGTTATAACAACTTTCTCATACAGTCTACACTCTACAGACTTATGGAGGAGATTAGGTAGATGGTGAGATCCAACCCAAAGGACCAAAAGTAAGGAGAAATTGTTGGGTTATACCACATTGGTTGTACAACGAGTTGAATGTTCGTCTGTAAATGCTTAAATATCTCACCTCTCGAACTGCTTTTTGAGATAAAAAGCTCATTCCACACTGTCATAGAGTTCGTACTCATACCTCAAACCTATCTATCATACATGACCATTCTTGACCTCGCGATGCACCACCGTGATACTTGAACTACGTCTTAATTAACTGATTATTAAATAAATGTACTGGTACTCATCTTCTGAGTTCCTGTGTTACCCTTATTAATTTTTTATTGAAGACCAACACACTGGTGACCAGTGTATAATCTAGAAGTGGAAAAGCAATCAACGATTCGCACATTCCAGAAAAATCCCGTTGCTTCAATCAATGTATATCTAACATTTGGCCTGTTGGAACAAGGCTTGTAAGAACATAACTCATAAACTGTTCGCGTATACCTAATTGAATCACAAAATGTCCTAACCATCAATAGACCCCCCCTTTACTTACAATTTACAAAGGGGAAAAAACCTCCCGAATTTCAAATTCAATGAGACTCGAAGGGTAGTAAACCCCTTAATCACAAAACTAAAATGCCGAAACCAAACACGCCAAACAGACGATCAGGAAAAGCAACCTAAACTAAGAAATAAGACATAAAATCAACGTTTCCATTCCATCTTCCTGAAATTTTCCGAAACCAAGCAGGATCCAGAATCAAAGTTAAAATTAGAAACAGCAAAATATGAATCAAAGAAGAAGAGAGCACCTGGTAAACATAAGGCTGAATTGGCGTTGAGAAGAACGGAGCAGCCATGTTCGAGAAACACTAAATTCAAAATTACAAGAGATCGAAATCAGAACAGAAGAGCAGCAATCTTAAATCAATGCCACATTGATGCGCCCGAGTAGCAATTCCGAATGGAGAAATTCAAGAAGAAGTTGAATTGAAACAGACCAGGTTCTTTCTTCTTCTTTTTCTTCCTTTTTTTCTTCCTCTTTTATTTTTATGGGAAAATTCGGGAGAAGCAAAATGACTAAAGTATCCTTTTTTATCAAAGTGTTGATGATCGTGAAATTTTGTAAATTAGCGGTTTTGTGATGGGCTTATGTGTCTGTTGTTAGACAAATTTCAGCTTTGAGATTTTGTTTACTTACTAATGCCTTTGCTGGCAGAGGCCTATGGGATTCGATGGTGGAGTCCACGTCGAGTAATTTGATGATGTGGCAATTTTTCATTGGTTATGATATTAACACCTACGTATTGGATGACACGTGAGCAAGTTCGGTGCCGTGATGGCAAACCTTGTGGTCTGGTTATTCGACTATGCGTGAGCCCACACTGGGCCTCGTTTAAATTATTTATGGGCCGGCCCATGATGGGTACTCTTCAAACTGGCCCATTTAGGGAAATGGTGATGTATAACACATGATATTTCAGGAGAGTGAAGATGGCATATTGCACCATTTTTTTTTTTACAACAATTATTATGGGATGGGGATCAAATCTTCCACTTGAAAGGTCACGTCAGTTAAGCTGGGAATTCGGCATCATATCGGTTAGCTAAGCCAGCCTCAAGGAAGAACTTTGATCCTTGCCTTGAACTGACTTTCGAATTTGCGTTCCGGGTAGTAATATCAAGTTGGGTTGGTATATTGTATACTTATAGTCAAATCATTTCGACCAAATATTGATATTTATTATCCATTAAAAAATAATTAAAAAATTAGTTACCTACTTTAACCCATGGTAAAATTAACTCAAGGGACCATTTAAACCTATTTCTCAAAACTACCAAAAAGGTCTATTTAAAAATTGAGGGACTAAATGAACCTATAGCTAAAAATCGTGGTCCCAAAAAAGGTAATTTTTTTTTTTAATATAACTTATCATTTTCATCATTTCATATTGAAAAATACTTAGTGCACAGGTATAACCCATTCAAGTAGTCAATCACAAGTTGCCACATGATAATTTTTTTAATAAATAAATAAATAAATAAATAAATATATATATATATATATATATATATATATATATATATATATATATATATATATATATATATATATATATATATATATATATATTTATATATCTATATATATATATATATATATATATATATATATAGATATATAAATATATATATATATATATATATATATATATATATATATATATATATATATATATATATATATATATATATATATATATATATGTTCTTTTGTGATCAAAGGAGATACACGGACATGGACTGCACTTTAGAATTGCACTTTAGAATTACTTTTGCATGGGTGCAACCCATCCAATACAGACATGTTTGGAGTAGGGATGACAAAAAAAACTTGCGGGGCCTCAACTCGATCGGGTCAAAAAATTTCTGGTTTGATCAGGGATGGGGGTCAAACCGGGGTCATTACCCGGGTACCCGTCTGGGGACGGGGAGGGTATCCCTAGCTCGGCCTCAACCCCGATTAATCCTCGACCCGCGAGTTAATATATATGTATATATATAATATCTCAGTCTCGCTCTCTTCTCTCAATCAGGTTCCCTCTCTCAGTCTCGCTCTCTTTCTCTCAATCTCGCACTCTCGCTTTCTCTCTCTCAAATACTCATGGGGAATGGGACCCCCACGAGGACCCGTCTCCCTGACGGGAAATTCCTGCCCCCGTCCCTGCCTAAAATAGGCGGGGATTGGGGGAAATTCCCCCATCGAGGGCGAGGACGGGGACCTCTCGCCCGCCCCAACCCCGTTGTCAACCCTAGTTTGGAAAGATTCTGAAATGGTTTAAGTCATTTTTGTCATTTTCGGAATCACTTTGAAACATGATATTAATAATTCAAAATCAATTTTGATGATATGAAAACTGCATTTAGAATAAAAAATTAAAAATTAAATTAATTTGGAGTGATTACAGTCATACTTCAGAATAATTTTGAATATGACAAAATAAATTTTATCAATTTCAAAATCACTCTTAAACACGCACTATATTATAGAAATGAATCGTGCTTTTATTCCAAACATATCTCCACTTTCCACCATCATGCATTTGTATCTCGTTTGAATTGGATTTGTTGATTTTTTTTTCTTAATATTGGATATTCTTTTTAACACTTTTTTTTTTTTTGTATATTTGTTTATTTTATGTTTTACATCGTGTATATCATTTTATCATTTGGTTAATAGTAGAAATTTTACATTTTAAAATTTGCATAATTATGTAATTTGATGTTTATAATATTTATTCTAGTTTTGAATGATTTTAAATTAATATTTTGTTGTCAATATTAACATAACTCAAATTAACATTATCAGATCTCAACTAATATGAACTTGTTTATCAACTTTGAGGTTCGATGTTCAATCCTCCACCCCACATATCGTTAAAAAAGTGCGATCATAACTCAGTTAACATGTAACATGTCTTAGCAACCAAGAGAATAAAAAATTTGTAAATTATGGATAACGTGCCAAATTAAAACTAATTGATTGATGCAATGATGCATGTGTCATGATTACTACTTGGTTAGAGAGAGGTAACATTAAAGATCGTATTTTGCAATATTTCTAAATATCTTGAATATTATATATTCAAATAGGAATGAGATGTTTCAAATGAAGAAACAAAGTTATTATTTATAGGCTAAAAACTTGGTATAAAATAAAATGAACTAAATACAAAATTGAAACATTTGTCAAACATAATTCAATTGTGTTGTTACTTTGACAAAATTGAGTTAATTATTACAGTTAGTAGTTACTATAGTATGCGAGTTATAATAGTTTGTGTATGAGTACAGTCTATTTTAATATTAGTTATCGTAGTCTGTGTTTGGAATATAGAGTATTTTGGTTTAAGTTACATAGGAGAGGATGGTTACGTCAAAGTAATCAATATAGCAGTTTTCAAATAATTATAGTTGAAAACATAAACTATTATAATGGAAAGTCAAAATATTATGTGAATTATAATAGTTCACTCCATCAAACACAAATTAGGTGTTTAAATACCCCGTTGGCCGCTACTTAACTAATCTACATTATTCTTCTTACTCTTTATTAAATTAGACAAATAACTCAAAATTTGTTGAGGTATGTTTCAATTCTTTTGCATTTTAACTCAAAAGAATGATTTAAGTTCTTTCTAAGTTCTACCCATTTCAATCTGCACCTTTGAAAGCAGTAAATATGAGTGAGTTTTTTTTTTTTTTTTTTTAATATGTGGGGTGGGAGATTAAACATTGATTTCATCTCTTTGACCTTGAAGTTAATGGCATAAATTTATTCTAATTGAGCCATACTTATTTTGATTATGAGAGAGAAATTGAGTAAAATTGATTTAATTTCTATATTTGTTACTTAAAAACTTCGGCCCCGTTTGGTTAAATTTCGTTTTTTGTTTTTGTTTTTTTTTTTTTAAATTAAGCATATTTTATCATTGTGACTTACATTGATTTACATCTTTGTTGAGTACAATAGTCGATCTTTTACCAAATCCTAAAAACAAAAGCAAAATTTTAAAAGTTATTTTTTTAGTTTTCAAATTTTGATTTAGTTTTTAAAACCATTGATAAAAAATAAATAACAAATGTATAAATTTGAAAATAGAAATAGTGTCTATATATTTAATTTAAAAATAGAAAAAAAAATAATTACAATACAAACTNCAGGGCAGCTATAAAGAACCAACATGTTATTCCCAGCAAAAGGTGCAACAGTGCTTGCCTTCCAGATTCTAGTAGCTGGAGGCCGTGGAGGAAGTTGCAAAGACTGCTCCTCTTGGACTTGTTTAAATACTGTTTTAAAAAAAAAAAAAAAAAAAAAAAAAAAAAAGAAAATTCATAATCAAATGCCAATTTTCATAATGTAATAGTTTAATATCTGTAGCTTCTACGCACATTTTGTTCCTAATTAATTTAATGACCTAGTTAGGTAAGTAATTCTATCCAATCTCAAGACTACAAATTTTTTTCTATAAGATCAAAATTGTTACATGCTAAAACTTAGAGTAAGCTATTATTGTTATACACTGAAATTCAAAGACCAAATTATGAAGGATAATAATGGTTGTAATAAAAAGAAAATGGAAAAAAAAACTTTTTTGGTCTCAAAATTTTGGGTTTAGTTTCTATTTAGTTTATAAGTTTCAAAATGTTATAATTTTACATGTTTGAGTTTTGTTTCAATTTGATTGTTATTTTTCTATTAAATACTCATTTTCGACCTTTGGTTAGTGTTTACTAATTAATTTTCACATCTTAATTGTTTTAAATGAATTAGTAGATATTAATGCTAAAGATTAGAAAGGAATATCAAGTGAAAATCTAGGTTACAATTATAAATTTCTAGAAGCATTTTCATATTTATGGTTTTTTTTTTTTTTTTTTTTGGTAGATTGGGTCGTGAAGTCAAAGAAAAAGTTACTTATATAAATAAAGAACGGTTCCCGCATTTGTCGCCAGTGTGTAATTTCCCTCCATTTGGTTCCACTCCCTCTGTTTTCCATTTCTGCTCTTTCTCTTTTCCTTCTTTCTCATTCTTTCTGGAATCTCAATCGTTTGATTTCATTTCCATTCTCTTATCATCCGCAGTTTCTGTTCCTCTCAAAGTTCTTCATCATCATTTTGGTCCTCTTTTCTCTGTTTTCTGCTTTCTTAATCCAGGTATGAAATTTGATGTAATGATCTTGTTAATTTTTTTTTTTTTTTTTTTTTTTCCTGTCATGATTTTGTATTTCTACTTGATTAGCACTGTTTTCCGTTCATATAAGAGACTTATTTAATTCATTGATTGAACTTTATTCCGACTTTGCATAGCTGAGAAGAACACGAGCTTCTAATGTCCTTCCGCCGTAAGATCTTCGTCAAATTTGTTGACCGTTGACAATTTTGAAGTTTCTGATTTATAGAATTTGGTGTTTGTTCAATGGGTTTAATCCTGACGATGTTTAATTGGAGGGTAATGATCCTGTTTCTGTTTGATTAGTGAAGTTTGATTGGTCCCCTGTTTTCGGTATTTTTCATTTTTGATTTTTGGGCTTTAAAGTTGATTAACATTTGTTCATCCGTTAGTACTAGGGTTGTTATTTTCCATTTCCACAATTATAATGATGGATCATGTAGCTTATAATAACAGAGATTATAATAAATATGTCGTACTGTTGTTTCTTTCAACAGATATTCTCTTATGGACTGACGTGAGCTTGGTACCTTTATTCATATTATGTAACTCACCTTGTATTGCATCACCTTAGCAGTAATCCTAGCGGCTATATTTTTTCCAATACAGCTATAGACCTCTTTTCAGAGAAGTTACTGTTTATGAACTTCTCAAGAGGTTGAATTTTACCAGAATTCAACCTTACACAGAAACTGTAGAGGAAGTATACAAAAGTGAAAACGAAACTATAACTTAATTAAACTATCACACTGAACTGCTGATTGCAGCAAACAATTTTCTGTTATAGTTTGTTGGTCATTAGACGTCCGTAAGAAAATGTCACTTTTTGTTATATGGTAGACTGGTAGCCTCTGAGATAATACCTGATGCGCACTCACACACACATGTTTATTTTATTTTATTTTCTCTTATCTAGTAATTATGAAATTTATGAGGTACCACAAACAACATCTCTGCCTGTTTAAACCCTGGCTTTCTTTAAAGTTTAAGGTGCTGGATTCCTTACTCTTTCCTTTTATCTGTCACCTATCATCTTGCCTGATACATCAGGTGGACCAACTTTTATGGCTGCTTCATCATACCATTTGATCGTCGGTTGGTCCAGAACGAGGATTTATTTTGCTATTGCAATACCTAGTACTCTAATCTTTAACGAGATTGGTCAGGGGAGTTTCTCTTATAGTTCTGATAGCCATATCTGAAAGTCCTCCTCTGTGACTCAATTTCTCTCTTTATAAGATTTGGAGCATGAACTCCCTAATTAATTGAAACTAAAGTCAAGATGTATATAATTTTCCAGTGTTTTTGAGTTCAATAACATATATGTCTTTGTCAATTGAACTATGCTTAGGTTGACATACTTTTAACTTTTACTTAGTGATCGACTCTCTTTACATCCTTTTGAAATTTTGGTAGTTCTGAAGATCTTCCTATTCCAAGATCTGCTTTTCCCTTGCTCGGTGTTCAATGCTTGCTATCTATCTGGGGCTTTTTTTAGGCATTAGCACAAAAGACCAGTTTTCAAGGGAACTTGATTGCATGAAATTGATGATCAACTATCCATTTCAAACATTTCATTTACATTGCACCTACTTTTAGTACTGTCCTTACTGTTGCAGAGATAATCTGATCAGCCAATATGACTAAAAGATGTTTGTTGGCAGGTGCTGAAGTCTCATGCTATTGCAATTGACTGCGTTCGGTGAGACAGGAAACTTAAATGAGTCCTTTTAAGCTCTGACATCCTTTTCGATGTTGCCTTGGCCTTGAATGCTTGTTCCAATGGATTAAGCTTCTATGTCTGTTCTCACATTATAATGACGTGCAGTCAGGATATGTGCTTCCATAAACAAAGACTAGAACTAGTCTTTCGTGGATCGATAAGGTTGCAAACGTTGTTGCAATGAAATGAATAAACTATCGCAGTGTTTTTCTCTATACGTAATGAGAGAAATTTTTAGGGTTTCAATAAGCTATAAAATAAATTGGACAAAAGTATGTCTTGTTGGCGCCGTTTTGACAGTTGGAGGGATTGCACTTCAAATGTTGATACTTCCGTATCCATTGCACACATGGTTCATTTCTCGACCAGCAACAGTTATATTATACGAATCCATGGAGGAAACCGTGGAATTGAATGAAACCCACAAGAACAGTACAGAAAGGCTCCAATTGATACCATTGAACTCTGTTGTCTCGCATAATGCTACAGATCAAATGGTTCAACTGGTGTCAGTGAATCAGGAGAAAGAGACAGCTCCTAAAAGAAGAAAATCATCTAGAAGAAGGAAGCATGCCAAATTAAAAGAAAAGCCAATTGTTCTAACTCCTCCTCCCCCACCCAGGAGACCGCCCTCCGCATTGGAAGTATGGCAATTTGGAATTCTATCTCCTTTTGTTTTAATGATAAAAAGTAAAGTTATTGTAACATTCTTATGACCATGTTATATATGTAATCCAGAGGCATGTTTGGTCCTTGAAGCCTGTGGAAGCACTTGCTTATGCAAAGGAGGAGATTAAGCATGCTCCAACAGTAATAGATGATGCTGATCTGTATGCCCCTTTGTTCTTGAATGTATCTATCTTCAAAAGGTATTTGCATCATCACTACTTTTATTTCAACTTAAATGTAAGTTACTAATTATTGATATAATTTAAGTATCTTATGATGTCAGAATAAGGATGTCTCTTTTACTTTCTTTGATGGTGAGAGTCAACTAGTGCAAGAAATATTTGAAAGAACAGATAAATAATGATTAATATGTTATATGGAAAGAGTTAGGAAGTTAACATCTAAGTTCTAGGAAGCATGAATGACATGCAGAATGAGAAGAATGTTTATAATAAAGTCCGTTCTATACGGTTTTTTTTTTTTTTTTTTTTTCTGTTTTTGTATGTAGCCAATTGATTCCATTATATTTTCCCAAAATGTCAGGAGTTATGAACTGATGGAATTGATACTTAAAGTTTACATTTATCGAGATGGATCAAGACCTATCTTTCATACTCCCCATTTGAGGGGAATTTATGCTTCTGAAGGGTGGTTTATGAAGTTGATGGAGGAAAACAGGCAGTTCGTCACCAAAGACCCAGAAAAGGCGCACTTATTTTATCTTGCATATAGTGCACGCCAGCTGCAGACGGCTCTTTATGTGCCTGATTCTCATAATATGAAACCATTGTCAATATACCTGCGGAACCATGTGAATTGGATTGCTGGAAAGTATCCATATTGGAACCGCACACATGGCTACGATCATTTCCTTGTTGCTTGCCATGATTGGGTGAGAAGCCTATTTCTGTCTCATATTTCTTTATGAATGTGTTAAATCACTAATACAACCAAAAGCTAAGCTAATGGGTTATGGTAAATTTAATTATATCAGCACTTTCTTTTGATGTGCCACAAACTTTCTGCAGGGCCCGTATACTGTCAATGAACATCGAGAACTTAGCCAAAACACCATAAAGGCTTTATGCAATGCTGATCTCTCGGAAGGGGTCTTCAAACTTGGCAAGGATGTTTCTTTGCCAGAAACTACTATAAGGACACCTAGAAAGCCTCTTAGGAATGTTGGTGGGAAAAGGGTATCACAGCGTCCAATTCTTGCTTTCTTTGCTGGGAACATGCATGGGAGAGTCCGTCCAATACTTCTGAAGCATTGGAATGACAAAGATGATGATATAAGAGTTTATGGACCTTTGCCACTGAGAGTTTCCCGTAAGATGACATATATACAACATATGAAGTCGAGCAAATACTGCATATGCCCAATGGGATACGAAGTGAACAGCCCAAGGATAATTGAAGCCATTTATTATGAATGTGTGCCAGTGATTATTGCTGATAATTTTGTGCTTCCTTTTAGTGAATTTCTCGATTGGAGTTCATTCTCTGTGGTTGTGGCTGAAAAGGATATTCCCAAGCTGAAGGAGATTCTAACGGCTATCCCACTGAAGAGATATCTTACAATGCAGATAAATGTGAAGATGGTTCAGAAACACTTTCTTTGGAACCCAAAACCCCTTAAATATGATTTGTTTCACATGGTTCTGCACTCAATTTGGTTCAGTAGACTGAATCTATTTCAAATCCCTGAGACATAATACCTTATTGACCTTCTGATTAGAATGAAGAACTTTGTAGAACCGAATATCTTAACAGAGTTGAGTGGTCTTTACGGAATAGAGTAATTTATTATAGAGTAAGAAGAAAGTTGTACCACAGTTTGTTGCCTCGATGTTGGTGTTGTCATTAGTAGAATGGCACTCGGGAATCATCAAGCAGCATATATGCAGGTACACCATGAATAATCGTCTGTTTTATGAATTGCTAGTTATATTTGTTGCATTCTTAGATGTGTTTAGGATTACTTCAATGCTTTCCATCATAAGTACTGTTAAAATATTTGGCTAAGTTATATATAATATATATATATCCAATATATATATATCCATTAACTTCGCTTTCTTATTTCAAAGAAAGGGACCAACCTTGAAGCAAGAAACTTTTGTTGAGAAAGTACAAAGATTAACATTTTTGAGAAACGACTCTATCACTCTCTCAATACTAATTCTGTCACTTTACTCATCTTTTCTTATTTTGCTTACTTATGAAACATACTTTCTATTTAAAGGTATGAGATCTTTGGAGCCATGAAAGGATTTTTCTAGGCTCTACTTAATCTAAAATTGTCCTAAATATTTCTAATTCTCTGAGAATCTATTGGAGCTTAAGAAAAGGCTAAGATATTTCTAGAGCCTTTCATTTTACATATCTATTTACCAAGTTCAAGATAAATCTAGAAAGAAATAATATATACATTTATGTAAGATTTTCCAAAAAAAACATCTAGATATAGTTGGTGTTATCTTTTATCAAGTATTTGTCGGACCCTAACACTATGAAGTTTCCCTTTCTACTCTTGAACTTTTAGTAGTTCTCATGTTTCAAGTGTCTCAAATTCTATAAGGACATGTTTGGATTGATTTTCTAAGTGTTTATGAACACTTTTTTTGCACTTATAAATACTTAGAAAGTCAATTCAAATGCACCCTGAGTTTCTGCCGTTCTTGTTCTATTGTTCTCTGTTCTTATGCGATTCTTAAGCTGTTATGTTCCAATCTCCACTGCAGGGAAGAAAAGGAAAGGGGGTGTTTACAACTTGATATGCAAATGCTGCAGCACACAGGAAATTTTTATATTGTTGAAGATACACAACCATACACTAATGCAAAGTAGATACTGTGAGGAAGCATTTTCTTGGTGAATAAATTTGGAAGGTCAATTACTGTAAATTGGATGAATTGATGAAGTAAATATATTGATTAATATAAATACAAAATAAGGATTTGAGGGAGCAATTTATCAGATGCAACTTTGGACTACTTGCTTATATAGATGAAGTTAGCGTCCAGTTAGCCCTTCATTTCGTTTATGATCATATTCATTCTTTACTTGTGGACTCATATAAATATCATTTTCATTTATTGGTTTATATTTTCTGTTAACTAGAGTATGGTGTGTTTTCAAAATCAAAGCTAATTTTCAAAAATTGAAAAAAGCAGCTTTTAAAAGTTTGTTTTTATTTTTGGAAATTGACTAAGAATTCAAGTGTTTATTTAGGAAATATGAAAACCATGTGTTAGAAAGTGAGAAAACAACCACAATTTTTAAAAACAAAAAATGAAATGATTATCAAACGGAGCTTAAGAAGTATGTGTTTACTTTTTTTTTTTTTTTTTGGATAAGATTATGGAAAGATTTATTGTGGTAAGTTATATAAAAGAGACCAGAAAAATTGTTTAAAAGTCACATTCTCAAGGCCCAAATGATTTTTGGGCCACTTTTTAAAACTTTTTTTTACCTTTGCTTACCTCATCATAAAATTACCCTTATTTATTCCCTTCTTCTGGTGCTCTTCGTCTCTGCTGCAACCAACTTCAACGAGACCACACATAAGCTCTGGCATGTCCACACAAGCAACTCTAGCCGTCTTCTTTTTCTTCTCTATTTAGTTTGTGGTGTAGAACAAGACCAAACGCTAGAGAGAGGAGAGCAATTTGTGAGGAAAGAGAGCGCAGGTAAGAGAGCGAGAAAGCCCATTTCGCGGGCGCGAAGTTCTTTTTTAGTAATTTCATTCGAAATTGACATCAACAATGGGTCAAAAAACCTCATTTTCAAAAAATGGGTAAATCTCTTTCTTTTCCTCCAAAATTTGGGTCATCTTGGTGAACCCAAATAAACTAGACTAGATAAAAAAGAAAATTGAGCAAGACTTACAAAAGATAAGCATCATGCACTTACATTGATGTGTCAAGATTGTTCTTCAACAAATTAACCATTTAGATAAACATTATATCTCAATTCAAATTCTTAGAATTCCTCAATGAACTATCAATTTCCAGAGGCCCTTTGATTTTCAAGGCCGATATCCTACTTTCATCTACTTTCTCACGATTACATATACATCTATCATTTTCTTTAGTGAGAAGAAATTAATTTTCAACTTTTTGGGTTTATCAATATGGACTCTGAAATTTTAATGTCATTGGATCCTAAACTTAACTAAGTGTTACAAATTTTATTCCCGCTTTAATTTTGCTAATTTATCCACTAATTTTAACCAAAAAAAAAAATCAAAATCTATATGAACTCGTTACTTTCAATAAAATAAAGTTTCAAACACAAATAACTTTGACTAGAATATAAATTCCAAAAAAGGAAAAAGTTGTAATTTCTTTTTTCCAAATAACTTCACATGATTTTCCTTTTTTTCACATGATACATGTGTTCGCTAAATGTATTTGTGATAACTTTTTTTTCTCAATATTTGGAATGAAAATTTGTTAGAGTTAAGTGTTACACTGTTACATTTTACATTTAAATAAATTTAAGATAAATATTTGATGAAATTGAAGATTTAAGGTTAAACTTTATACAAAATTCCTGAGTCAAATTTGATTTTTTTTTCCTTTTAATACTCTAGATCTCATTTCATTTCTCTTTTTAAATATGTCTAACCTTTAAAGTGATAATCTTGTTTAGGTTAACGTTTTAAAAAATCCCTCGCCTATAAGCAATCACAAACGTTGATATTAGCTTCCAAAACTTTCTACTTCAATGCGAGCTTGTTATCCAATCATATTTTATCTTCTACCTTCTCTAAATTATTTAATCCCACTAATATGGATTCAATAAATATAAAAATAATGACTAGCAACAGATAATCACAAGAAGAACAAGGGAATAAGAGACTTCAACTGTTATTTTCTTTATTATTGGCTTAAAAGGAATAAGGGAAAAAAATTAAAAATAAAAATAAAAATCCCTATTTCCTTTAATATAAATAACTTAAAATTAGTTGCAGTACTTCGATCTAAAATAATGCGAACAGGAGAATAGAATCCCAAGCTGAATCCATGGATTTATTACAACTTATCAAGAGCATAACATTTTGTTACACCATCCTTATTCTTCATAGCCTAGAATTTCTAAGTTGCTGCTTAAGCATTGGTTTGATATATTCATGGTAGCCATCAGGCACGGAGGACTCGTTCATAGGATCCTTCCATGCCTCATTGTAGAGGTTCGGGTAGACATTCCCATCATACCGGCCAAGAATCGAGCCGAGGTAATGATCGGTGTAGTTAAACGCATCGACTAAAGCAATTGCATTTGGTCGAACCTACAAAAGAGAAAATTTCGATGTTGGGTTAGAAGACGAAAATTAGAAGGTCAAGAAGGGAGATGTGTTTGTGTTCAAACCTGGGAATATAGAGATCTAAGTTGATCATCAGCAAGTGAGCCCTGTTTGGGAGTGATGGTGGAAGTGGAAAGAAAATCACCCAAGTGTTTGTGTAGTGTATACAAAGCATAAATACTACAAAGTTTCTGTAGTTGCTCTTTTACTCCCTGTCCAGGTATGTCTCCCTGAAGTTTCTCAATGAATCTGAAATCGAAAGATTTCCGGAACAATCAGTAAAGAAACCGAGAAGAAGGTCGAAAACACGAAAACTGGGTTATGCTTTGTATGTGAAATTTTCACTTAAGAAGTTTTGGATTTAAAAAACCAGTCAAAAGAATCAAAGCTTTCAGACAAGGAAGAAACTTACTTGGAGACAATAATTAGTTGACAATGTGCAACTGCAGCCTCAACCAAACTAGGAGAAAGTTCCTGAAAACCTGCAGTACAACAAAAGATTAATTATGAAAATCTCCTCAAGATTAGGAGAACAAACTATCACTGTAATGTATAATTAGGTGATAGATGGCATGGGCAAATTGGTCGAAGAGCGCAAAAAGAAAATTACAAGGTAGTTATTCCTGTATTTCTTAAAATACCGATTTTTTAATAAATTCCATTTTTCATCCAGGTAGAAGCAGACCTACCTTCTTCTTGATTGGTAAACTTGCTTAGTCTTTTGGCACATTCAACAGACATCCTAGCTGACCGTGCTTCGAACACCTCAAGAACGATGCTAGGGTTTAACCAGTCCTCAGCTGCAGAGAATCAGAATTGACAAGAGAATCAATAAAAACAGAAGTCTTGGAAACTGTCTTCACACAAATAGGTTAGCTGAGGCTCTCATCTTAATCAACTTCCTCCGTGATCTTTATTAAGAGCTCATGTGGGACTTACAAGTAGTTGTCTTTTTTTATAAAAAAATTAACCAATTACATTTCTGAACTTTGCAAGTGGATTCCATCAGATGTTGTAATCGTCCCATGTAAGCTGTTGTACCGACAGGCTTCTTCCAGGATACCAACTGGGATACAGTCTTTACAAGAAATCGTGCAACCTATATCAAAAACAACATAAAATTAACCAATTTAGTTAGAAACCCTCGATAATAGTCAGGTGAGGAAGAGTTCACAATCTAGATTCAAATGCAAAAACCATATGGAATGAAGCCAATTGGAATGGTTCTGTTCATTTTCCAGCAGAAATTTGTTTTGGTTTCCAAATATGTCAAGGAGAGATATGAATCATATGGTAATTTAATCTATATTAGTTCTTGTTAAATTTTTTAATCCTGCAGTTTCCATTGGAAGTAAAATGAAATGACACATAGTCATGAGCCTTGAGCTTTCATTTTCTTTACAAGGAATAATCAAAGAACAAAATAGAGCTACCCATGTTCAGAAGTTTAACACTTCAGTCACAATCATAATTCATCTCTTAAAAACTTAGACACACACCTGTAAAAGTAGCACAACATTGTCTCCTTCATATGTACAGGCAGGGACATAAACAGCAAACAACTCAGGAAGCCCACTGCTACAAAGGTAACCATGGCCACCGCATAACTTCCGGCACTCCTCAATCCCATCCTGCAATTACAACTTAAAATTAAGACTGTGAAAAATGTACACGCCCATCTCTAATCAGGGACAATGTATTTAGCGTAGCTTGTTAAACGAGGAGAAAGAGATTGAGAGGAGCACACTAATGAAATCTAAAAGGAAACTCACAGCAGTTGCAGCCGTTGTGATTGACTTCAACCCTGCAGTGCATGCATGAGCCTCAGGCAAGGTCGAGAAATCGTTGGTGGCCAGTCTCTTAGTCACATCCGTGTATAGCCATTGTAACCACTCACCAACAAATCTGAAAGCATAGGCAGAAGCCAGCAAAGGGAATAGCCTACTTTGTTGCGTTTTATAGTTGATCACCTAAAAACCCAAACAAATGAGAAACATTATTTATCAACAATCTAGAACAGCAAAATAATGTCCTTGAGACAATTTCTTCTAGGCTTTGTTTCTAACATGGACATGATGGCACATTCATTACATAGTATGATAATCATATACTTTACATTGTGTATCTATGTTAGACTTAAATTCTTGAACTCGTATGGAAAAAATAATTGTGATGGGTTGGTCACACACAAGATACTAGCAACATGTATGCATCAGAGATAGAGACCATAAAATAAATAAAACTCTTGAAAAGAAAAACAAATTTATCTAACTAGAGATAAAATTGACACAGAGACATAATTAGTGCGACTGTAATAGATTTGACTAATGATAATTTACAAATGTACCCTTAAACTTAAAATATCATCCTCTAAAGTCATACCTGAGTTTCCACACCATCCTGTGATCCAAATTGTCTACGAACAGCACTGTACCTCGTAGCAATACAGACTGCACGTGATAAGGCATTTGAAGCATCAATTACAATCGTCTTTCTAACATATACCATAGTGCCATAGACTAGTTGTCGTGGAACATCTGATTGCACATATTTCCCTTCCTTTGTAACTTGAGAAAACCTGCAAAGTTTAGAGCCAACTTTAGAAGACTTGTTCAACTGAATGCATGATACATATCATACCAATTAGAGAATCACTATTTCGGTATTCTTTTTTTTTTTTTTTTAATTTTTGTAAAATGGAAAATTAGAAATGAGATTCACCAAGGTTCATCCCTCAAAAAAGAAAAATCAAACATTGACAACATAACTAGGAAAATGATCCCTATCCCTATCACCAATAGAAAGACATGACCAATGTACAAGTCTGAGGAAGAATGAGATGTTTGAACATCTACTTGAGGAAACTAAGCATCTGCCTGATATGGAAGCTGATTGAAAGTGAATTACATGTATCTCAAGGATTGAAATTTTGTGACAAGTGATAACGACCCTTAGAAAACAACCAAGTGGTCGTCATAGATACAAACTCAAGAATTTCCTACC
Organism: Citrullus colocynthis; assembly: GCA_031780015.1. Taxonomy (NCBI): domain Eukaryota; kingdom Viridiplantae; phylum Streptophyta; class Magnoliopsida; order Cucurbitales; family Cucurbitaceae; genus Citrullus; species Citrullus colocynthis. The sequence goes on along the minus strand of QLSR01000232.1, from coordinate 199,112 downwards.
TAACAAAGGACATATGATAAACCCATATAACAATAACAAACCTAATGAATGTTGAAGCCAGTAGACACCCAACTACCATACTTCAACTGCTATACAAGACAACCATGGAGAGAGATAGTATGATAGTAAGGAACAATTGACAAAGAAAATGAATAGGAAAAACGAACAAGATAAAACAGAAAATAGAAATAACCTCATCAACAGTTGGTCCCTCGGAATGCGGACGTGATCAAAGTGCATGACCCCATTATCCATAGTATTGTAAGCTCCATTCCCGAATTTCATACCAATATCTCCAATGGTTATGCCTGGTAGAACTGAGTGATCATCCAAACTCCTTATCTGAACTATGAAACCTACAAAATGGAAGCTTTCCAATTACACTTAATAAATCAGGATCGAGAATTGGAGGATTAAAAGAAATCATAGTTTGCATACCATGCACTCCATAGTCCCGACCGTTGGTGATAAGACGAGCAAATACAACTGCATGTGTTGAAGCCTTACCCAAACCACCAGGCCACCACTGTTCACAAGCAAAAGAAACAAAAATAAGAGACAGAATGCAACATACATCAATGCTAAGTGTGAGTACCAACTATCAACCTAAAAAGATATAACAAACTACAGTCAGTTTATTCGGTTTCAACTTTCGGCAGTTGATGAAGACATCAAAATAGCCAGTTTAATTAAAGTTTCTGTTCAATATCAATCCAATCCATTCAGTTTACACCCCTGAGGGGAACAAATTCTTTGATTATGAGGACAGAAAGTTTGACACAAATTCAATCCAATACAGGTTAGAGGTAATTAACTTCCCCTGCATGAATATACAATTACCAATGTACTTACTTTGCTTGAGGTGAGTGTAGGACTATGAATAACGAATTCATCTGTCTTTGGATCAAACGTTGCAGTTGTTTCAAGCCCTTGAACATTTGAACCATGACCAAGTTCGGTTTGAGCATAGCAACCAATTATTTGCATCTTATATGCCAGTGGCAACCACTTCCGTAGTTGCTCCTCAGTTCCTTGTCCTTTAAGGAATGGAACGAACATTCCCTATAGCAAAGATAAAAAATAGAGAATGAGAGAGAGAACATTAAACGTAATTCCAAAAGCTTAAAAGGCAAGATGATGGAGACCAATATTTATCCATAGAGTTGTTCAAACAAAAATCAAACAGCCAAAAATTTATTCTATAATTGTTGCTTTAATGCTAGAAATACACTCAACTCACCCAATGGAGATCTGTATATGCTGGCTCATCCACAAAGAACCTTAATCTACCAGCTTCCTCCTCTGTCAAGAAATAACAACACATGGTTAAATACATGTTGAAGAAAATAAGGAATACAATACAATCCACAGAAGAGCTCAAATCAAATAGCCATACCAGTTAGTTTAAGCTCAATAATCCTCTTCCATGCATAAGCTGCTTTTCTAAGAGTGTTCTTAAACAGCTCCTTCCTTGTCAAATGGACCCTATTGTCCTTTCGAAAGGCCTTTAAACCAAAAAAATCACAAAGAATCCATCAAATCAAATGAATGAGAAGTTAATAGAACGTCTGGAAAATTAAGACAGTGGAACAAAAATTACTCACCGGATCATTAGCAACCAGTCGAGCCATTCGATCAGATACCTCAAACGCTTCACGAGAACCCGCCCAAACGATCTTCATATCATTAACGTCGAATTGGGCCTTGTCCCTCTCATGAGCAAGATGATCAACTCCCTCCATTTGTTCGTCAAGAAGAATGCGAAAACCCCACTTCAAAAAAATACCTTATACCAATGAAATCGACAAACCCAGATCGAAAAAACTTCTAAGAATGCTTTTGGAAATCGAGAACGAACTCCAAATCTTGGCCAAATGGAATGGAGCTTCGTGGGTATTTAAAGCAGCGTGGATTTCAATACCCCAATAGAAAAAGGAAAAAAAGGATAATCCTCCGATCCACTCGATCGACTTGTCGGTCGTTGTGTTTCCCAATGAAAAAGTCTTTGTTTTGAATTTCTTTTCCTTTTCCAGCTCCAAATTCCAATTTCTCTTTTTCAATAATTTAGACATTACTTTTCGCATTTTAAACTCGTGTTCCCAATCTTTTTTGCTTTGAAAAGTTGAAATTGAAAGTATAATGATATTCATCCATGAATCTATAAAGCGGATTTGGGATTATCTTTTTCAAATTAAAATAGTCGTTCTTTATTTGATTTTATTATTTGATGGTCAAACTATAGATTAAGTGCTGAATTAGACTTCTTATAAAAAATAGTTTATTACTACATTAAGTGCTCAATTAGATGTTAGAATTTGAATTTTTCACCCTATTTTAAAAAATAAAATAATAAAAAAAAATTTATTCTCTTTATCAAAGTTTATAGTGTTTATATGAAAATTTCAATAAAATGTAGATTTCAATAGATATTTTTTAAAAAAATTATAAAAACAATAAATTTAAATTAGTAAATAAATATGGCGGCTTTTGCCACTTATGATCAGTGTTCACAAGAGCAAGACGGTTCAATGTCTTACAATGTGAAAGCAGCCAGCATTCTTGTCGGAAGGATTTTTATGAATTTTAAAGAAGTTAACAGGTCTATTATTTATATTATATGTTATGAATTTTTCTATGATATAATGGTAATATTGATTTACTATTCATGTCGATGTCGAAGTTATAAAAACGTAAAAATATCTATAGAAATATTAACTTGTCAATAAAAATTTAATACTATGATCTTTATTTAGTAGGTTGTTTTTAAAATGTACTAAATATTGCATCTCTTGCCTTATTAGTTTGTTATTTTTTGGGTTGCAAATTCTACATGTTTTCTTTTTTTTTTCTTTTTTTTTTTTTTTTTTTCTTTTTTTTTTTTTTTGGTAAAGAGACATGTTTAAATAAAGACAAAAATTAATATTTTTGCAAATCATTCTCACTTTCTTTACCAAATTTTTTAAGAGTTATAGTTGAACACTTAATTCGACATATGATCCAAATTCAATTTAAATTGATCGTAATTGTTGGTTTATTATAATTTCATAAATTAATAAATAAATTTTTTTTCTTGCTTTTTTAGTATGAAAAATTGAAGATACGTTGATTTAAATCTCAAATTTCAAGAAAAAAAAAATGTAATCAAATCACGCATTAACAGTTTCCTTTAAGTTTTTTTTTTTTTTTTTCTTTTTAAATTTTTAGATATCTATACTCAATTTTTAATTTTTATGATATGTCGAGCATATTTGCTAACGAATTTTTATGAATTGTTATCTCGTATATGTAATAAGTGATACTTATCTTTAAAAAAGAAAATTAAAAAAAAGGTGATATTTATGACTTATGTGACAGAGCATTAAGATTTTATTTTATGATTTTATATGTTTAGAAGATATGTTGTAGTTTGAATTTTGTTTTCGAAAATATTTTCGGAATTTTATAGTCTAAATATTGCAGATTTTGAAAATAACGTTGTTTTGAGTGTATTCAAATTTTGAATTTAAAATTTTAAAATGTAAAATTATAGAAAAAAATATTGACAAATATAGTATTTCATGTTACAAACTCAATTATTTTTGTTAAATTAAAATATGTATTATATAATGTATTTTGAATTAAATGATAATACAAAATAATAATTATACACAATATTTAACCTACAAAGTTTATAAATCTTTGAATAAATTAGTTTTATAGTTTATAAATATATTATCAAACATATTTTTAAAAAATTTTAAAATTAGAATTTAATTTATGAATATGCAATCAAACATATATCTACAAATATGAAATACAACATTGTTTTGAATCTGATTTTGATGGAAAAAACTTTTTAATAAATGTTTTTAAACATTTTTAATTAAATATTTAATAGTTCCTAAAATGATAATTTGAAAGACTAAAACTCTATTGGTATTATTTTCTAGGGGGAGGTTTGATCGTGGAGAAACATACTCAATTTTACTTTATTATTTTTTTGCCTCTCTAACCTAGAATATTTCACTTTTATCTTAAGAAAAATTATTATAAATAGAAAAAATATTAAATTATTTACAAATATAGTAAAAATTATCAGTGATAGGCTGCGAGAGACTTCTATCGCTTGACTAATAGAAGTCTATCACGATCTATCGCTTGACTGATAGAAGTCTATCACAATCTATCGCTCAAGCGATAAAAATCTATTGTGATCTATCACCATCTAACAATATAATTTTTTTATATTTGTGAATAGTTTGGCTAATTTTGCTATATTTAAAACCATTGAATCTTAGGTATTTATTGAATTTTTAATTTATATTTATATATGAACAAAACGTATTAAATAGTTTGAGGGAATTGCTTTTTAAAATTAATAGACTACAAAAAAAAAAAAAATTACTTTCTTCTTTTTAAATTTAACAACTAAAAAATAGGTGGAAAAATCCCCCCCCCCCCCCCCAAAAAAAAAAGTTTTTTTTAATTGTGAAGAAGAAATAAAGTCATTATTAAATGGCCATAATGGGAAGTCTTCGTTTCCTTACCAAATTTTGTTCCTCTAGTGTAAATATCTTTTAAAAAAAAAAAGAAAAAACAAAAATCTAAATGCATATGTACTAAAAACAAATAAAGAAAGTCTAAATGTATAAATGGTCCAAGTATGCTTTTTTTAAGAATAAAAATGGTCAACATATGCTTTTTTTAATAATAAAAAATGGTCCACCACGTATATGTACATAATAAAATTAGATAAGTGGTAACAACATTAATATAACTCAACTGATATAAACTTAACATCAAATTTAAAGTGTGTGGTTCGATTCCCAACTAGAAATGTCCATCTAACCTATGCAAAGGAAAAATTGGATTACACAAAGAATGAAATTGAACAATTAAAAGTTACATAATATACAATAGAGAAACCTTTGATTTATAAATAGTTGGTTTTTTAATTGTAGAATGTGAGAATCTTTTATGTGTTAAACAACGGAAGTGTCAAGAATGATGTTTGGAAAGGTCATATTGTTTGCATCTAAATTATGAAGTTTGGCCAAAATGAGCTTGATTCAACTGGCATAGCATTGGTATGTGTAAACGACAAAGAGATCTGTAGTTCAAATCTCCACTTCCATTATACTAAAAAAAATATGAGGTTTGAAGAAGAATTTAACCTAGTTTTAACCATCAAATTATAAAATATACTATTAATTCAAGAATCACTTTATTATACTATATTTGATTCTCAATATAACTTGTAGGATATTAAATTTCAAGTAAGTGGCCACCCTAACTTGACTTGATCTCATTCTTTCGTTATCCTTGCTGACCACTAAATAACCCACGGTCAATTTATAAAGATGCTTAACATAAAAATATTAACATAATACTAAATTATTAAATTTATTTTACAATAAAAACTTTTAATTAATCTAAATAAATTAGTGTTAGGTAAATAATTAAGATTAATTTAGACAATAACTATAAGTAGTAATTAAAATTAATTAAGACATTAGTATTAGGTAGTAATTTAGGTAGGGTGAGAGAAGGTCACCCTACCTTTTGCTTCTATGTGTTGAAGGTTTAACTAGTCTCTTACGTCGAGTTGAATCTTGTAATATGATAACTGGTTTTAGTGTTGATCATTTTGTCCCTGCTATTACTTTTTTTTTTTTTTTTTTTTTTT
>QLSR01000232.1:173874-189178 GCA_031780015.1 Citrullus colocynthis | reverse complement strand
TTTTTTTTTTTTTTTTTTTTTTTCTAATTCAGCCTTGTTCTTTTCATCTCCTTGTTAAATCAATCACAAAAGATAAGAATGGAAAAGTAAACAGTAAGCTAGAATTGCTACGAGTTTACCAAAATGGTTCAATTATTTGATTTAGAAGCAACTTACATAACAATCCAGCAACCCAACAACCAGAACACTCATCAGTTCAAGAAAAATAAAGACATTGAAAATACAATTATTTAAAAAAAAATTACAAACCAAGGGGAAAATGATTACCTTCCAATCCGAAGAAGCTCAAGCATGTGCTCCCAAACCGAAAATCGAATCTCACTAGGATCCGGAACTCGGAATTTCGGACAACTCCCGAGAGCTACCGCATGGTGATCCAGAATCGGCGGAACAACAAGAGTCCGGTTGAGAATCCCGGCCATTAGAATAGCATTCTTGAACTCGGAAAGCTGGTTGCTAAACCCACTGTGAGGCGCGTAAAACAGAAATTTCTCACCCAAATCTAAGATCTGGGTATTGCATTGACGTGAATTTGAAGTGGAGAATGCAGTTGAGGACATGAAGGAGGAGGAGGACAGGTACAGGAGAAAAAGGGAACAGAAGAGTAGAACGATGACAGACAAAGAAAAACGCCGGAGCTGTAAATCGGATTTCTTTGAGTTCCATCGATTGATCGAAGATCTGCTCGAACCGGAAATATTCATGGCGTTACTCTTTATTCAGAACTTTTCCGCGGTGAGATGTCGAAGACGGAGCAAAATGAAGGAGATTGAAGTGGCGCCTTTCTCCGATAGTGGGCCTTTGGATATTAGTTGGGCTCATAATTGATCCATAGTGGGCCTGTTTGAATTGGGCCCATTGGATATTCGTTGGGACCGGATTTTCTGGGAAATTATGAAAGGCTAAAACCTGAATCTAGTTTGGTTCGTGGCGAAAATTTGTTATGAAAAACAAAAACTTTCGTAGAAAATGAAAACAAATTCTTTATTTTTACTATATATGAAAACATATTTTATTCCAATTTAAAGTTTTTAAATTTGAATGTAGAATAAAAAAATTATTCTGCAGAAAAGACTAATGTGTTTGGTAAAATGTATTTTTTAAGGTTAATATAACTCTAAACAAGGGATATTTTAGAGAGAAAAAACAAAAAATGATTGAAAATAATTACAAATATAGCACGAGAGACCCAAATAAATATCTATCACTTTACCAAATAAACACTGTCCTAAAATTTTGCTATATTTATAAATAGTTTGATTTTTTTTTAATTTATAATAATTTTTCTTTAAATAATTCATTATTAGATGCGATTTATCTTATCAAAATTCGAAACCTGTGCTTCTGAATTTTGAAAAGATTGAAAAAAAAAATTGTGGAAACCATATATTATTTTTTTCCTAAAAAAAGTTCATTTTTTAATCGTTTTTGAAAGTAAGTGTAACAAAACAAAATTTCATTGTTTTCTTTGTAATTTCTTACTTTTGGATACAAAAGAACGAAAGTGGATTACAAATCAAACGAGACTTCGTACTGTGTCAATTTTTTTCGAAGGTGAGAGAATAGTTTTCCTAACATATATATCTTCAATTTTTTCGAAGATGAGAGAATAGTTTTCCTTAGTTAGATATCAATATTCTGAATACTATTTAGAGTCAACCTCCGTAAACCACAAATAAAAAGAAATTCTTAGTACTCTTCTCGTATTTGATGAACTCTAATTATTTAAACAATTGTACTAAATGTTTAGGACATTGTAATCCTCCTAAAGTTACCCTCAGATATGCTCAACTTAGAGTTTAAAATGAATTTTAGAAATGGAGCATTTCTAATAAATTATCTTCTATAAGCATCATTGGAAGGGAGAAATGAGAAATAATTATAAACAATGCAGTACTTTTAGGGGCATTTAGTCAACTAAGTGAGGTTAATAAGTCTAAAGTTAATATGTTGAAGCTAATAAACTCATATTTAAAGTGCAGAATTTTAAGATAAAATTTCTCAATAATTATGATAAATAGATTAAGAGAAGGACAAAGTTAACTCAATAAATGTAAATGTAAAAACTGTAATAGTGTTTCCTATTGAAATTGAGTTATTTACATTTTCTACCAACTCTAAAAGGAAATACCTCGAAGAACCTTTATATGAAAAGGTTGCCCTAGTGTTCTCAAAGAAACAAAAAAAACAGTAATTTTTGAATAATAAATTTGTCTATAACCCAAATCCATGAACTTGAATTTATCAAAATTGAGGAATTCTTAGTCTTTACCTCAAGTAAATTAGTTTTTATAATATTCGCAATGAACAAAAATCCTATTACAAGAAGAAATATGTTCAAGAAAATCTCACCTGCTGCTATAGCCTGCCTGACCAAACTAAAATCAAAACCTAAAAGCCTGCTTTCCATTTTCCTCTGCTTAAAACACAATCATTTCATCAAACTATCAAAGCTATAAGAATATATTGACATTTGAAACACAAAAATACATATGGAAAATAGGAAGTGAAAAGAAGGAAACAGCCACCCAAACCTCGAATCAATTCCTTTCCTTCATAACTTGAAGCTTTCAGTTGATTGATTATTCGATCTCTCATGGAAGCAGCAAATTCAAGCACTGCGTCCTTCTATCCTAACCAAGACTACTTCGAGCCGGAAAGGTTTACACTCTCATGGTCTTTTTTGACCAATCCCGAGCTATCCGCATTGCATAAAGTGCATCATCTCGAGTTGTTAGATGGACAAATACGATCATTATCTCTTGGTTGACCTTGTTCTTCTAGTACTGCTTCGGGTAGCTCTGTGGCGTACTATGCTTGGAACTCTGTCAAGACTTGGCTCCTCCTCGTCGCTTGCTTCATCGGACCTCCATCTTGGAGCACCATTTGAATATCGAATGTCAGCTGCAGAATCTTGTACTCCTCCATGGCTGAATTGTTACAAAAAGAATAAATAAACATAAATGTAACAAGAAAAATGAAAATAAACTGCAACAGGCAATGGAGAATGAAATTGGTATTTACTTACCTTGAAATGTCCATTGGATCATCTAAAGAAGAGATGTTCCAAGTTCCATTATCTCCAATAGGTACTGCAGTTTTAGAAGATCCATTTTCCTGCACTCCCCTTGAAGGAACGTCTAATAAGCCGAACTTGCTGCTTGGTGTATTATAAATAGGGTTAGCAGTAATCCTACGAGAATATGGAGAGGTATTCCGAACTTGGTTAGTAATTCCATTTTGCTCTTTATCCAGTAAGAGTTTCTCAGGATCGTTGTCAAAGAGTGGGCTATTCAGAAGGACCCTAGATGAACTTCTCGTGGCTTCTTCTGAGGGGGAAATGTTCATAGCACTTGCTTGATGGAATCCAGAACTAAACATGTCCTGAAAATTGACACTCTTGTGCAGGCTATTTTCCATCCTTGGTACTCTTTCCTTACTACCAAACAGCCTTTCATGAACCGATGGCGAGCCAAAGGTTGCGATTTTGGAAGGATTCAATGTCCCACCTAGTCTTCCTGGAGTTTCGAAAACTGGGGGTTTGAAGATAAATTTACTGTCGTTTCTCTGTGATACAGTAGAAGTATTAGTTGGGGGGATCAATATACTGCTTAAATGCTGATCCTGGACTGCAGTCGGATCAGCATTTGGTGGCACTTCCGCTTCTGAATTAACACCGACACTGTGCGACTTCCCAGCTTTTATTTCCAACTGTTGGGCTTCTGGTAGCAACTCCATGAATTTATCCTGTTCATTTTGAGGCAATAAAATTTAATATAAAAAACTTAAGAGTAATAATAATAATAATGAAATATCAAGGATGAACATGAGTCGCAAACCCAGATAGTACTCCAATAAAAACATTTATAGACCAAAAAAATCACCTATGTTGATTTTGCAAGTAAATCTAATATTGTTTAGGTCGTGAGGTCAAAAATCATATTTATAGTTAGTGTCAAATAATTTAGGAAAATGCTTCAACTTTTCTGGTTGCATACATCAAAACGCAGCAAGCCAACAACAATTCAGATCCCCTTCACACAGAGACTCCTGGCGTTCAGATAACACATAGAAGTGTCTTCTAAAGAAATAGAGCTCACCCTATCGCAAGCAACACCCAGTAAGAGGAAAAAAAAGGTTCGGACAACTTACAACCAATCCTGCTCGCCAGTGACTAGTCGATTTCATCCTGGATAAAACATCTTCACCAACAGAATTTTCAGAAATATAGCCTTGTTCTGCTTTCTGAAGTACGAGGTTCACTTGGTAGGCCTCAGGATATCGAAACCTCTGAAAGAATACAGAAAGTCCTCATGATATGTCATCTCTGTGTGTAGAATAGATCTCAAAATGATAATTTAATAATGCACACTTTATGGTAGAAATAATAGTGACTTAACTAGAACAAGACTTAACTAGAACAAAAAGTTATAATGATGTTAATATAACTTCAAAACATGTCTGTAAACTAAACCATTATGAAGAGATAACCTCTTTAGAGTAATGCGAATAAAGCAATCTCTCCAGCCGTTAGTTGGAAACAGCTGAACCTAGAATATAGGGAAAGAACTTCAAAAGCAAATAGTTCGGCTTATATTCATTATTCTTCTTGATTTCTTGTCTAGTTCATTGTATGCCTTTCATGATTAATTCCAATGGGATGATTTCTTGAAAAGTCGCAGTGGGCAAGTGTAGAGATTACCTGAAGATAGTACACAAATAGGAGACTTCCAATAGGGGTTGATGGATGAGCAGTGGACCACTCCAGCAAGCACTTGTGGAGATGCTTTTCCTCATCGGAATTCCATGGTAATTCAATCATTCTATCCACAAAGTTCCGACGGATACAAAGAAAACAAATTTCAGTCACCAATATTTTCATCCAATCCTCCCAGCTTCTAAATTTTCCTCGAGCATTATCAGAGGCGTCCTCATGTTCTTTATAGTTTTTCCTATCTCTTACCCTATTGCAGAGCATTTTCTGGTACATATATGCTTCAGTCAGGAGTGCACATTCCACTCTCACCCGGACACCAGTTACAGCTTCCACAAGTGAAACTGGGACTGACATACTGTCACGTCCTGACCACCTCAAAACCATAAGAGCTGTATCAGGATTTTTCCGTTCTAACAAAACTTGTGCAATCTTTGGATGGGTTGCTGGGCCAGAGATCTGCGGTAGAAGACGACAGGCTTCCTATATGATGTCATGTTGCAAGGAAAGGTTAGAAGTTAGCATGTGAAGAAGACAGTCATACATGGCAGAAATGGCAAGAAATACGCACTTAGTAAATTTGAAACTACTACAACTCTATATTAGAGTACACATGTTGGGCTAACTAACATGTCCAGATCCCCACATGTAGAGCGCTTTGTTGAACTAATGACATCAGAAAGAGATCAGAGTGAATTCATCAATCCAATTATTTGAACACAACTATTCTCACAATTTCCTGGCCCAATCATTCATTTAGTTGCCAAGAAAACTCAAACGATACTAAATACCAAGCATGTGACCATTTATGGCTTGAATTCATTCTCTCTCAAGTCTTTTATTATTTACTTGACCATTTTAGCTTGAAATTTTGGGATCAGAACTAAATCCTTGGGTATTGAACTACATCCGTTGTAAGACATATTCTAACTCAATTGTATATCTGTCCAATCAAACAAGATTCCAAGTAAATTAAAAAGCTACACAGCACAGAACCACAAATGTTAGGTATTTGAATAAGTAACGCAAAACTGAAACTATATGATGACGTAGACAAGCAGGTGACAGATAGCACAAAAATTACCTGCAGGGCTTCATCTGTATGATCATCTAGAAGATAAAAGACAAAAGATTCCAATATAGAATGCCGTGTAATACTGAAAGTGGCTGCAAAATCCTCAACAATATGTCTCCATTTATCATCAGGCATCGTCCAGTGGCGGTCAAACAAGTAATACAAAAGCTATAATAGATTAAGGAGAAAAAAACAGGAGTATATTTAGCCAATTTTGTAATTTATATGGTCAATTAAATAAATGTACCGATAAAGAAGGATACAATTGCTTTCTTTGCAACCACAACGTCAGAACTTCCACGAAGAAAGAGAACGTCAACAGCAACTCGAAGATTTTCAAATGGGTAGCAACCTGAACTCCCCCCAATTTTAGATCTGAAGATTACTGGGGCCCCATCATTTTCCAGAGATGCAATTTCTAAACCATCCACTACATCTAAGGAGTACCACTGCTCTATATCAAGATTCCCCAGTGCATCCTCGATGAACAGAGATCCATCCAGTCCACTGGAATCAGCAGAGTCATCTAAAGCATCAGGCCATGATCGCCTGATTGCAGCAGATTTCCTTTCACGGACAGCAGTAAGCCATGATGTGAAGCTAGAATGGTGGGACCTAATATTCTCCAAAAACTGATGCCTTATGCACCACATCATAATCTCCATATGCTGGTAAAAGAAATTGTAACCAAAACATATTTTAACATGAAGACTATCTTGAGAAAAAGGAGCACCAATTACAGTAGGATGACTCTAAAATTCTGATCTACCAACTTCTTGATAACCCTTCCATAAGACATATAGATCTACCATTAACTGAATCGCAAACATATACTATTTTGAAGTGGGGAAAAACAGAGAGTTAAGAGAAAATAATCTAATTACCTCATAATTATTTTCTAAACCAGGTAAATTATGGCAAGAAGAAAAATCCATTAAATTTCAATGGATGAGAGTCTAGTCTCTACAGATTATAAATTCCTACATTTACTTATGTAACGAGAATAAATTTGATAGAAAGATAATCATCAACATGTGAAAAATCCTGGACATATTATGACACTGCCAACTTCTAACCAGTAATATGGCTTTTTCCTTCTTCACTAAAGAATGTCAGTTTAACTTTTTCCGTCGTTTGAATGGAGATTATTGAATACAGAGTTGTGATATTATCATTTCACCAAGGAGGAAGAGAAAGAAACATTGGTTAAGCGATCTTTGTTTTTCTCAAATGTGAAAACATCTTAGCACATCCACTGAGTTAGCATGTCTCCATTCAGTATTCTCCAACTGATCAGAAAGCAGATTTACTAATCAACTAAGCCAGATATCAGGAATTGGTGACATTAGATATCAAAATAACATGTATCTTAATTGAAGGCCAGCACATATTCCATTTTAAAACAGCCAAGAACTGTGGCCTAAATGTAAATCAGAAAAACATGATGATTGATAATCATATTGCTTCCTAAGAAATTGAACCTGCGTGATCTTCAATATGCCCTCATGAAGATTGTGCAGGTCCTCAAGTTGTGCTGAATGAGAACTTCTAAATGATGAGTACAACACTTCGAGCACATTGGATATGCCAGCAAGCAGCACCGAGAACTTAAGTAGTAGGCTCATGCTAGACCTCATTCCGTCTACACCAGAGTTATCTAAAATGAAATGAATAGTATACATATAAGCATATAAGTAATCAGTCTGCTGGCCACATTAAGATACAAGCCATCAAAATATTCAAGATTTAGCTTACATATTTCTTGAAGTTCTGTAATAATGTTCCTGGAAGCCCGCTTACACCAATCCTTCACGACCACTTCATCCAACAAAAATGCAATTACAGGATCACTTGATACAGCACTCTCATCCATACAAACATCCGTAACATCTGAGAACTTATTGTAAAGGAAATTTTTAACTTTAAACATCAGAATAATTGGTAAGTTAGCAGAATATAATGAAAATTTGAACACAAGTTAACAAAGTAAGATGATACGTGTATTGCTTCAAATAGGCTTGCAACTTGGTTAGATTATTTAACTCTTCCCAAGCAAAAGAAAATAAAGAGACACGGAAACAATGAAGTTTAACAGTAAATTAAGAAGGCAACAATATCAGAACTGGGTGACATCTACGTGGAATACTAGCAGAGTAGTCAGATGAGATGAGACTGCAAAGGATACAGTGACAGATTAGAGAAACTAAGTTGTTCTCCAGCGCAATATCAAATAAGGAGTACAAGCGTTGTACGTCTGTAGTTATTCTATTCTCCCCATCTTCCTCAGGAGGCTTCTCGTTGGAATTCTTCGGAATGAGACCGGCTTCAACACACTCATAAAAGAGACGAAGATGTGTTCTAGCACCGGTTTTCGGAACTGGCACTCTACATATTGGACAAATATCACATCGTTGGCAACATTCTTCGCACAGAGAGGCATGTCCACATGAATTCAACACAAACTGAACATCCCGTCCACAGCTTCTCAAGTCTCTTGTGGCTCGACAATGCTCAACTTTTGCTTCATTGCATAACTCGATCAGATCAGTAGATGCCAAATGTTTCAACGCTTCCTAGAATTGAAAAAATAAGCATAGCAGTTACGAGCGGGAAAAATCAATCCACCACCTAATCTACATACTAATTAAAAATCAACGTCTGACAAGACAACTATCATTTAAAAAGTAGTCAAATCTACAAACTCAAACGTTCGACAGTAATTTCGAATAGCAAAACAACCCCAAGAACCATTCTAGCGCACGTAACTACAAAAAGTCGAAGCAAAACTTGCTCTACACTCAACAGCAGCAACTCTTGAGTGCCACCGTAGCTTCCGGAAAGGAAAATCCAAAGCACCAAGAAACGAGAATTCTCCAGCATGCTAACCAAAATAGCTAGGGTTTCACTATCCAGCATTATAACATAAACGCATCAACTGGTAGAAAGAAACGAGTACCTGTACTGCCCGGCTACTGTAATCAGGTCGCAAAGACGAAGAAGTCGACGCTGAAGCAGCCCTGCCATTAGTAGATGTCGAAGGAACGGCGTGACCGTCGATTTGCCTGTCCATTGAACGGGAGCAAAAGCGAACAATCTCTCCGAGAGTTAAGGATGAAGAATCAGAGTGAGGAAGTTGAAGCTAGGGCTTGGCAGTGAAGGAAGCCATTATAGAGGTTTGAAGGTTTTGAAGCTTCCAAGCTCCATGTGCAGAAAAATTGGAGGGCCTTTCTTTGGGAAGAGGGAGAAAAAAGCAATTAATTTTAATATTTATTTTTCTCCAGGCGGTCGTTTTCCGGAAGAAATTTTGTCGAACACAAAAATAAAAATGGGCCGGGTTTAAACCGATTCACGTTTTGAAGTTTTATGGACGGCCCAACGATATTAATGACGTGTGCTAGGAATATCTTGCACTTTTTTTTATAGATGACTGCAAATATAGCAACCAAGTCTAAAATATAGTATATATAGCACAGTATAAAAGAATTGCCATATATAACAAAATTTAAATCATTCTCTCAAGTCTCTCAAAGTCTATTAGTTATAGACTAGATCGATAGTGGGAGTCTATTACTAATAAATTTTGTTGTAATTCTTTATAAATGATGTTATACATCTAATTATTATCTTTAAAAGTATTACCTAGTTCAATTATCTTTTGATAATAAAGAAAAAAATAGTTGTCAATATGAGCATAATTTTTTTTTTTAAATAATAGGAGTTGACATATTTCAACCACATATTTATGTAATAGTTAGCACATACACGTAATGAGAATAATGAAACAAATTTAACGGGCAATTTTAAATTAAAAAAAAAAAATCCTAGTGAAGCCTCGAGTAAATATGGATAATTTCATCCATGGCTCTCACAAAATTTAAAACGCTAATTATACAACTTATTAATAGGTTTGTGATTCTCAAAAAAAATATATATAGTAATAATAAATTATAAATTAAAAAAATTAAAAAAATCACCTATTTATAAGCCAAATAATTACAACCCATTGATTTGAATTTCTCTCGCATTATGAATCTTTGGGTCCATTCTTGCACTAATCTTTGAATTCCTCCATCTTCTTCAAAACTTTCACGGACCTTTCTACAAATTATTGTATCCATAAATATCATTATCTATATTAATTAAGAATCGATAGTAATTTTAATTATAAATA
The DNA here is from genome assembly GCA_031780015.1 of Citrullus colocynthis. Classification (NCBI taxonomy): domain Eukaryota; kingdom Viridiplantae; phylum Streptophyta; class Magnoliopsida; order Cucurbitales; family Cucurbitaceae; genus Citrullus; species Citrullus colocynthis. The sequence goes on along the minus strand of QLSR01000232.1, from coordinate 179,218 downwards.
TTTGAAAATGGAGTCATTTATAATTAAAATTAACAAACTAATATATTTAATAATGACATATCAATTTTAATACAATACTTAATCATTTTTAATTAATTAGGTTCAACATTAGTAATTTTAGTTTTAATTAAATAATAGAAAAAATTATATTATATAAAAAGTAGAAATATGAGATAAAAATATGATAGGTTAATAAAGACTACTAAACAAAATGTTTAATAAACATGATAGGTTAATAACGAATAAATAATAAAAATTAATCACAATAGATAATTTGACTGACTATAAATAAACACTAATGATTATATATTCATAAATCAAATTAAAGTTAACCATAACATCACAATAAATAATTGCTTGATTATAAAAAAAAAAAATCAAACAATCAATTATTATTAGTAAAAAATTAATTTTTTTACTAATTAAATTTAAATAATATTAGTTTACTAGTTAAATATATTTAAGATAATGCTAACTAATTAATTAATAATTTATTTAAGTAAGTAATTGCATTCGTTTAATAAAATTTTATTTGAAAAATAAAATAAATAAATAGATTAATAGATTATTACGATCTATTAAAACAAATAATTATATTAATTTGAAGGGTGGGCCGCGTTGAGGAGGGTGCGCGATATTCAACTGTCAACCTCAATCTCCAATGCATGCCAAGTTGTCAACTAACAAAAGTAAAATAACTCAATTATAAAAATAACATTTCTCAATTTTGTCATTTGTATAAAAAAACTTTTATCTTTCAAATTTTATTTTGAAAAAGAAATATACTAGAATGTACAACGATAGTTGAAATTTAGAATGATTTGGTAATAATTGTGTTGGAATAAATGGTTATATGACAATTCGTGTAGAGTTGCATTGATTTTGAATTGTCAACATAACTTCTTGAATGGCCACGAATAGTTTATGTCTCTTCTTCTATTGCTTTCGAAAAGAATTTTCAACAAGCATTTTCTTTCATAAAACATTTCTCCCTTTTGTAAAATAAGTTCAATTTCGGTTTATTTCCACAAAGATAGTTCGTTAGATCTTGTGGACGAGGTGTGAGTAAAATGTTATATCTTGAGAGACAATTACTCGTAAAACTCAGACACTGGAGTGAGTAAAATTGTCTTAAGGATACAACGTGAAGTCGTTGGGCTCAAATTCTTGAGAGATAATTATTCATAGAATTGTTTTCAAATATAACAAAATGAATCAATCTATTTACAAATATATAAAAATTTCATGAGAGAATAGTAATATACAGTACACAAAAAATTTCATGAGATAATATTAATATACAGTACACATGAGAGAATAGTAAACTTTTTCTATATTTGTAAATAGTTTGATATTTTTTCTATTTATTAGAATTTTCCTTATCCCTATAACAAATTCAGCACTAGAACAACCTCCCATTCATTGCCACGGTCCCAATTTTTCTATAAAAAGAGTTTTAGAAGATCTGTATTTCATCAATGGTTTTGAATAATTAATGCAATTGAGTCAGTATTGAAACATTTGAAAGAATAGGAGTATTTTGTTTTTACCAACAACAAAATTTAGGAGTATTTTTTACCATGTAACAAAGTAAAAGGTTAAAAGTTAAGTGTCATGTTTAGTCCTAAACTTTTAATTATTTTTATTTGATTTTTAAACGTTGAAGAGGGTGTCTAATAAGTCTCTAAACTTTTAATTTCGTGTCTAATAAATTTTGAACTTTAAGGATGCCTAATAGGTCTCAACTTTTAACTTTGTGTCTAATAACTCCTTAGCAACGTTAAAACTTTTAGGATGTGTAAAATTAGATTTTATGTCTAATGAAATCCTAAACTTAATTTTGTGTCGAGTACATTCTTGAATTTTTTTTAAAAAAAATGTTGAATAAATCAAAGTACCTATTAGACACAAAATTATAAATATCATTAAAAAGGTTAATTATATATTTCACACTTTTTCAAGTGGCCATTGGGCACTAAATTTAAAAATTCATAAACGACCCTTTTTAAAGCTCATAAATTAAATAAATTTAAAGTCGAAAGTTCAATAACTAAAAAAAAAGTTGGATTCTTATGGCTCATAACTTACTTTTAATTTGGCTCTTTATTGTTTAGGTTTAGTTTCAAATTGGTTGTTATGATTTAGACTTATATTTCTAACTTTGGTCAAATTTCACAAATGATTCATAAAACAATTTATATTTTTACCCACTTAGAATTCACCTATTTTCTCTATTGTTAACTTAGTCCTAAATCTTAATTACTACTCCAAACATAAATTGATTCCAGACTTATTAACTCCACTTAGTAGACCAAACATCCCTTAAAACGACTCAAACTATAAAGATCAAATTGAAAATTGTAATACAATATGAATACATAAGTGAAACCTGTACAAATTGCAATGTTTAAGTTGATTTTTTTAACCAAAATAAATTTATAACTTGAAAATAGTGTTTTAGCTAATTAAGAGTGTGTTTGGAATGCATTTTCAAGTTTTAAATTTTAAAAATAAGTCATTTTGGAAAAAAGAATGGAGTATTTTACCGCCACTCAAAATTTATTTTGAATTGTATTTTAAACAATTTTTATCAAAAGATTTTAAATAAAAATAAGTTTTTTAAAAAATATATTTTTTTTTTTTCAAATCAATCCAAACCAACCCTAAGTTAATCGAAAGAAAAGAAAAAATGGGAAGAGATAAAAAAGTGAGGAAGAAAAAAAATGGGAGAAAGAGGGGAGAAAAAGAGTGTCACGTCGCTCTCTATTAATTACAGAAAAAATGAGGGCATTACTAAAATACTACTCATGAAATCAAAAATAAAAGTTTTTTTTTTTTTTCGAGTACAAATCAAACATTAAAGTTAGAATGTAGAGTTTGAATCTCAAATACTAAAAATGTTATTGAAACCGAATTTCATAAATCAAATGTATATAATTTTTCTAAAAAACATATACTTAAAAATTAAGAGAAGATAAAATTTTCATCTCGAAGTATGAATTAAGTTTTCATTTGATTCTTTGATCTCAAAATATTACACAGTTTTAGTCCTTACAGTTTGATTTTGATTTCAATTTAATCATAGTTTTCAAAATGTTATAATTTTACTTTCAAAATTTAAATTTTGTATTAATTTTATCTCTGGCTTTAAGATTTATACTCTTAATTTTTTTTTTTTTATTTACTAAAGACTCACTTTAAGTTTTTATCATTAATATCTATTAGAGACTTTTAAAGAATTATAGTTAATTAATGTTGGTTATTAAAATCAATTTTAAAATTTCACTTCATAATATCAATAAAATTTCAGTTAATATGATACTTTCTTTTGACTTGGATAGTTATTATATTTTAGTTCTTATATAACAAAAGTGTACAAATCTAAGTCATTGTAATCTATTCCAAGATTGTACAACCTTGATGAAATAGGCAACAATGGTATAATTAATTTCAACGAAATAAAAACTTTTTTTTCTAAGTTTAAAGTTAAAGTTGTAACAATTATCTAAATTTGAGAATTTAAGATTAAGTGCATGTTTGGATGTTTTGGAAGTAATTTTCAAATTGTTAGGATCGTTTTTGTCATGTTCAAACTTCAAAATCACTTTAAGACACACCATTAGGGCATATTTAGGAGCAATTTCAAAATCGTTAAAATCACTTTTGTCATTTTCAAAATTATTATGAGACATGTTTTTAATGATGAAAATATAATTTTGACAAAATAAAAATTACATTTAAAAGTATACAATTAAATATATATTTAATTTTGAGTGATTAAAGGCATGTCTCTGAGTGATTTTAAGTGTGACAAAAGTGATTTTAATAATTTCAAAATCACTCCCATGCGTTTCCTTAATCATTCAAAAATAATTTAATATTTAATTTTACAATTTTCATATTACCAAAATTAATTTTTTAATTATTAAAAACAAGTTTTAGAGTGATTTTGAAAATGATAAAAATGATTTTAAATCATTACACAATCACTCTCAACACATGTCCTAAAATTGATACATGACGAGTTAATGGTCAAAATTGATTTTTTCTCCTACATTTTTTACGTTAAACTCGTAAGGTTGTATCACTTTGAATCCAAGACTTTCAATTTCATCAAATTGAACTCTAAACTTAAACGAGTGTTGCAATTTTTACCCTTAGGCCACGTTTACCAATCCGTAATGAAAATTAGTGTAATCGTAATGAAATTTCATTGATAGATCAATTATAATGGGTCAAAATTACAAATGTAATTGAATTACTTTTTATCATGTTTACTTAGAATTGTGAATTTGTCACATTCAGTAAATGTGACAAATTTATAATTTTCATGCTTTAACAATAGCGGTGACCATAGTAGTAATAATAACAATATCAACGTAGTTCTCAAATGCAATTTAATTGAACACCCTATGCTAGTCAATCAGTTTACGTTTTTTTTATTATAGATTTGGAAGTGGATCTCCAATATCAAAACGGGTATGAAACACGAATAAACAACACCAAACATAATCAAATGAGCCCTACTTTTCAGATTACCATTAATTTATTACGTTTCCCCTAAAGTAAAAGCCGCTTAATTCAATTTTATTCACCAATCTAAACCAGACAATAAAGCAAAAGTTTCACAGACTCGTCAATTTCAATAAAATAAGATTTTGAAAGAGAAAAAAAAAAAAAAATTTGCCCAAAGCTCAAACTAACCCTTAAACAACTTTGCCAAATTTCATAAAGTTTAACAAAAATTTAGCCTATAATTCTAATTTTTTTCTTCCTTCAAAATTTTATAAATGTGGTAAATTTGAGGAGCAAAATGACAAGAAAACGAGAGTACGAAAATCGAAAAATTATAATATTAAAATAATAAAATAATATAAAAGTAATTAAAATAACAAAATTAAATAAAATAAACTAAAATAAAGAAAATGAAATTTTATAAAAAATGAAAATTCAAATTTCACCAATATTTTCTCTTATTTTCTCTCCAATGTGTGTATAACAATATCCACAAAAAGTCTTTATTTATAGGCAATTTGGTAAGTAGGTAATGACATTTCATGGCCACCAAAGATGTGTTGTTAGCAGACACATAACTTTTAACCACCAAGCACATTTATATAATGAACATTTAATTTGTTCTAGTATTCATAATAATAAATTTTATAGGTACATATATTTCATATTCCTTTAAAATACAGGAGAAAACATTTTCTAAACTATATTTGGATCAACAACTATTTAGAATGTTAAAATTACAAATTTATCCAAGTTCAATCAACTCGATCAAATTAACCGTTTAGTAGAAGTTAAATTGGTTTTTTTTTTTTTTTTTTTTTTTTTTTTT
>QLSR01000232.1:157623-173711 GCA_031780015.1 Citrullus colocynthis | reverse complement strand
AATTTTTTTTTTTTTTTTTTTTTTTTTTTTTTTTTTTTTTTTGCAAATTAATATATCGAAAAGAGAAATAGATTATATATTGGTATGAAAATTAATGGGTGAACATATTGACAAAATGTCAAAATTACCCTACGAATTTTGGCACCACTACTTAAGGAGAGAAAAAAAAAAAAAAAGAAAAGAAACAAAATCAGCGTCAACGCGTCCCCTGTCGGCCGTTGTGACCTCTTTTCCTACCAAGCACATGAGGCTCACTTTTGTAATTCACCAAATAAAATAACCTTTCTAAGGGTACTATCGTCATTGCACTCTCTCGTTTTTTAGGGAAATGTCCCGACTTTCAGAATTTTCTGCCTTCTGTCAGACAAAGCATTACATGAAAATTTTTTTATTAATAATATTAGGTTAAACCTAACATTTTAACTCACTTAATTCACATAACCTTCCGATCAAAGTTTCGATTTATTGTATTCTTTGTACTTATTTTACCAAAATAATTTTAAATTATTTTCTATAATTAAGTTAGAATTATTTTCAAAATATAACAAAGTTAACTAAGGTTAAAGAGATACTAAAATTATTTTCTATAATTAAGTTAGAGTTATTTTCAAATATAACAAAATTAACTAATGTCTATGGACCGAAATCTGTTAGTAGTAAATAATTGATAAAGAGTAATATTTTACTATGTTTAAAAATATTTATAATAATTTTGTTATTTAAAGCAATAATCCTAATAAACTTTCTTAAACAAAATTAGTCTCTTTCTCATCTCTAGTTTCAAGGAAGTCTATTTTAGTTTACAGGAAGTCTATTTTAGTTTACGTAATTTAAAAATGGTCACTTCAATTTTTTTTCATTTTTATATCATTTCTTTCTATCTCAAAAATAGCATTTAAATCTATTTTCTCGTACCTCAAGGCTATTTGTTATTTAATTAGGTAAGTTGGCCTTGAATTCACATTAACATCGTTTTTTTTTCTTCTTAAATTCATATACAAAATCATATTCATGATTTCAGATCTTTTAAAATTGTAAGTTTTATTTTTAATGAAGGCATTTTTAGATTACTAAGATTTATTAATAAAAGATAATGTGTTAATTACTATTTTATTAATGGCCAATAATTTGAGCATGATTTAACTGCTTAATACATTATATATCATTAACCAAAAAAATCGTTCAAATTGTCATCCTCGCGTATCTTTTTCTTTTTAAAGAGTTTCACTTTCACATATTGATGCCTTTTAAATGCTTATGAATAACTGAAACCATACATTTTTTTTAATTGTAATATTTGATCCAAATGTAGTAGAGAGTAGTAAAAAAATGTATAACCGATTAAAAGGTTTTATTTATTTTTAGAATTTTTTTAATTACAAAAAAATTGAGAATTTTTAAAAACAAATAAAAAACACCTAAAGTAGTAACATGAAATTATCACAACTGACACTAACTTATACTATCAATTTAACTTGAAAATTAGGTAATATTCTTCTCTATAGAGACTTGGGAATGAAACACTTAATTCATGTCACAGTTTAAGAACAAAATATATATATATATTCAACAACTAAAACATTACTCACCATTAACAAAGAGAAAAGCATGAAATGACCATATTTATAGTCATAAGTTGGAACATGAATATATACAAAGTACGTGTTTTCCTCTAATTATCATATATTATACATTGTACCAAAACAATTTTGTAATATCAAACACTTCTTTGCATTTAGAGATTGTAAAATGTTTCTGATTTGTGATTTCATTATCATCAATTGTGAAAATAGAAACTTGGTTTTTTACTAGGGCGAATTAAAATAAATTCCAAACATAGCAAAAAGAAAAGGTCAAAAAGATTAGTTTCGTTCCTTACTTATATCATAGAGTACTAATAATGACTAAATAAAGTTGCGTGGCACAAAATATTGAGTTGGTATTTATTGTCTTAAATTTTCTTACTTATGTAACAAAAATCATGTCTTACTTAGGTACTTGACACAAGATGAAGAACAAATACACCAACAATTGTTGTTAGAGAGTGTTAACCACAAGTGGTAGCTATAATCAGCTGCAAGCGACTGTCATTAGTAACCTATAGAATTGTATTTGCAACTTTAAAATTTTATCACTATTGTAACTCATGGACTATGTACCTATTGATTATATCGAGCCAAAACAAGGGGCCAACCGCCCCTAATTAAGTGCACTTGGTCAAACTTGATAGATTGAAACAAAAAATCAACAATACTGTCATGACTTATCAATTCATTAGACCAAAGTATAGAATCTAAAATCTTTTAACTATAGGAAGAATTATTTTTAGACTTGTTTACCCCTGATACATTTTTAAATGTTCAAACATACCCAAATGCAACATAAGTTTTCTCCACTGTTTGAAGGATTCTTCATTTTGTTTGGTTGTTCAAAGTCTTTGATCTTAATTAAATTCTACTTCCATTTTTCATTTATTGTTCTTTCCTGTTCCTATCCACTCCTCCATTCAAAGCATATATTCCTCATATTTTGTCTATGAAGCATGATAGTATATAGGGTAATTATTTTAAACGATAATCAAAATATCACGGTACGTCAGTGATATTTTATTATATTTGTAAAAAAGTTGGTTCATTTTGTTAGATTTAAAAACAAATCTAGTACATACTCATTTTATTTTATATTTAACACATCAATAAATGATACATTATTTTATTTGATGAATCTAACATAAATTTTAAGTATCTTCTATGGAAGAAATCAAGGATGAAAATAGTATTAAAAAGTTTTTTTAATAATTTTCCATTTTCATATATACGTATCAACACTAATAATAACAGTGGTAAGATGATTAGATCTTCTTAGATTTACATTTTAACCAACCAATTTTATACAGTTGGGCCGTCCTTTTCCGCGGCACCCAAAATATTAGGAGAAATTATAACTTTTTGCTTATATAGAATATATATTTGAAAACGGGAGGCGTTCGAAAATAGAAAAACAACCAAAAATAATTATAAATATGGTAAAAATTTTATTTTCTATGGTAAAAAGTAGAATTTTATTGTATTTGTAAATAATTTAATATTTTTTATATTTATAGTAATTTTTCTTTGAAAAATATTGTACTTGTTTATTTATTTTTAGTTAAAATATTACAAGGTGAAAATTCAACTATCAACTTTTAGGATGACAGTAAACTTTTTTAATTCGTTAATGGTTGAGATTCAAAGATTACAATGAAAAATGTACAAAATTGAAAATTCAATGATTTATTAGTTATTAGATACTTTTCTTGAGATACAAATATTACATCTATATATATATAGGACTGAGGAGATTCAAACCCCTAAGTTCTTGGTCAGGTATATTTCAAAGATTGAAAGAGATATCAACTTTCAAGGTTGAAAAATTTAGTGGTGCATTTTTTTAATCAGTGAGCTAGTGATAAATGAAAAAATGAAGTTATACTTTACGTTTTCAGTAATTTTGAATGTATTTGGTTGCATATTCTTGAACTTTAACTTTTTAAGTTAAATATATAAAATATCCTTGAATTTGGAAATTATGTTCCTAAATTTTTAAAATTTTCTATTTTCATCAATAAATTTTTGTAATTTGTAATAAAAATGAAATGACTGATGGAAATGGACGTGAGCACAAGTGATGCGTAAATATCAAAAAACACATACAATGTTATTATCAATTATATAAACGATTGATATTATTGTTACCATCGTTTCGCTCAAAAAGATATAATTGAAATCATATATATAATCATTTTTTATTATCATGTTAATTTACCTGAATTCTTTCAACTTTTACCCATTAGTTATTGTGTCAGTTTTTCATTTTTTCTTATATATATATATTTATTGTCAATGACACACATTTTATACAAATGTTTTTTATTAATAAACTTATTTAAAATATATAATTTTTAAAAACTTTACTATCGAAATTAAATCTCAACAATAAGTTTCAAACTAACCATATATTCCAAAAAAAAATCTTAAAAAGTAATATTATCAAAAAAAAAAAAAAAAACTATTTATACTAATGAAGCTAGGTTAACTTTTACGAAATTTGGTTGTACGGTCTTATTGTTGGATGGCTGGTGTGAGTTATCAAATTTGAGTCTATAATTCCCTATAAAATTTATAAAAGTTTGGTGATTAAAATAATTAAAAAACAAACTTAACATAACAGTTAAATATTAAAGGGTAGTTATTTTAAATAATAAAATCGTTTGAAAAATATTTATGAATATAGCAAAATGTCACTATCTATCAATGTAGATAGCAATAAATACTCATAAACATCTATCAGTGTCTATCACTAATAGATGATAGTAGTCTATTAGTAATGGATATGATATTTTACTATATTTATAAATATTTTAATTTATTTTGCTGTATTTGAAAACCACCCAAAGTTAAAAGAGATGTTGCTCATGTTTATAGTTATTTGTTAATTAAATAATATTATAATAAAACAAGTTTTTTTTTCAAATATAGTAAAACAAGCCAAATTATAAGGGACTAAATTAAAACTTTAAATAATATATACTAAATTAAAAAGAAAAAGAAATTCAAAATGCAAACCTGAAAAAGTCAAAGTGAGTTTAATTCAACGATAATTATCGTGATGTTCTTTCCTAAAGATCAAAGGTTTGATCCATATTTCTACCATTCTAGACAATACAACAATTATAGACATTAGCAATTAAATTTTGACTTTAAAAAAAAGGTGAATATGTTAATTATTACTAAATTAAACTCATTTTTAGCGATAGAATATAAAAAAGAGTGGGAAATAAATTACATATTATGTTTTTAGATGAATTTTAGTCCTTGTTGGTGATTAAAACAATGAAGGATCAACTTTTAAGAAATACGGGAAAGAAAAATTAAAAAAAAAAAAAAAAGCTCAAAGTAATTTTCCGCCCCTCTCAAATATATATACAAAATTTCCAAAAAAAAAACTTAAAAATAAAAAACAAAAATTAAAAAAAAAAAAAAAAGCTCAAAGTAATTTTCCGCCCCTCTCAAATATATATACAAAATTTCCAAAAAAAAAACTTAAAAATAAAAAACAAAAATTAAAAAAAAAAAAAAAGATCAAAGTAATTTTCCGGCCCTCTCTAATATATATATAAAACTTCCTCTAAAAAAAACTTAAAATTACATAACTAAATTGAAAATAAAATAAGTAAACTTTAAAACTGTTATGTTTTTTTTTTCCTCGGAAAGACTTGAAAACGTTGTGTTTAAATTAGAAATCTTATAAGAGATAAATAATTTATTTTAAATGAAAACACTATCGAAAATATTTACAGATAATAGCAAACATCACAGTCTATAGTAGATAGATAGTGAAATTTTGTTATAACAAAATATTCTGGTTCATTTTCATATATTTCGGTTTAGCTATGTTTTTTAACGAAAATTTAATAAAATTGAAAAAGACATCTCAACAACCAAACATCAATTCCTCTCGAGGAAGAGAGATAAAATAGAGGAAGGAAATAACTCTTTCAACAAGAGTAAGTCCGGTAAGAAGTAGTTAAAATTGCTAGATTGTGGGTAACTTTGTTTTCTCTCTCGTATTTTGCAAAAACTAGAAACACTTACAAAAGGAGGAAAAAAGAGAGCATTCTCGAGAAGAAAAGAAAAAAAAGAACCCCTCAGATAAGCTATGATTCCTAAGATTCAAAAGCTTGATGACTTCCATTAAATAAAAAAAATTGAGCTTTGCTTAGAGTATAATAGATGTTGGACTTCTTTCTGCAAAAAGAATAATAAAATTAAACAATCAACCTACTTCACGAGTAATATTTCATAAATAGCCTAAATTTGAAATTCTGCATATTTTTTAGATAAGTTTAACATTGTAGTACATTCTCTCTCTTATTTAATTTTTGTAGTATTTTATTATTAAAATATTAAAGGAAAAAAATGAATTTAATATTAATTATTTAGAGAAATCTTTATTTTTATTAATCATTGATTACGAAATATACCATCATTAATGAGTATTTTCCATTTAATTGTTTATTATTTTATTCATTAACACATATGTTATATCCCTAAAACTTTAGGAATATGTTAAAGTGGTTATGTTCCCAAAACTATTCATTTGCTATTAAACTTCTTCCAATAAAGTATCTAACTTCAAGTGAAAATTGTAACACTTACCATACTAAATATGTATTTTTCAATTTCCCCTAGCATTATTATTATATAATATGGGGCATATATTTAATGTACATGCATAGATGTGACAAAGTGGAATATATATCTTAACAGAAATAGGACCAAAATTATAATATATGGTATATATTATACAACAACTTTAAATATGTAATTATTCTAAATATATATGAAATAAACATTGTATATATATTTGAAACAACATCGTATATATTTGAAATAAACCTGGTATATATAAAAAAACAAAATGTAGATGAAAACCAAGATTTGGTACTATAATGATGTATTAAATGCAATCCACCAAATTTGGAGATTCTGAATTTTAAATAAAAAAGAAAAAAGTGTAAGACAGGATAGAGAGAAATAAAATCTCCTAAATTTAATGGAAATATAAATTTCTTTTGTGATGGATTTTGAAAATTTTGGAAAAATCTACGTAGCCACAAGATTTCCATTTATTTTCATATTTATGTCTTTTCGATTATGAAATAAAAATGCTATAAATTAATGGGGTATTATGGATTTTTGGATTTGATTTCTATGTAATATTATAACATATTAGGTTATTCACGAAGAAAATGGTGAATTTAAGTCATTCTTGTAATTTGACCTATTTAATTAGACTATTAGTGTAGAAATTGATAGACTAACCTTGAGTATTAATAAGATGGCTAATACAAAAACAATCATTAAATAACTTTTACGTTAAAAATGAATATGTGTATTCACCTTCATCGAAATAATAATTTAGTTCGTAAATTTTACTCCAAAACGATTTTGCCATTATATTTTAAAAATTTCAATGATTTATGGTTTGATTTAGAATACATTCTAGTCAAAGCAATTTTTTTTTAAAATGAAAATCGTTCCTTATTTTTTCAAAAAATAATTTAAGAGCACTTTTTTCTTTTAAAAATATTTTTATAATTATATTTCAAAAAATACTTTAAACGCACAAATTATCCTGATTGCACCTTATTAAAAAAATTATATTAATTACAGTATATTTGATTTTCTTATTACATATTTGCAAACTTTTCAATAAATCACTTAAAAGGCATTTTTATAATATATCTTTAAAAAAAATCATTAAAATGGCTTTAAAATTGACTCAAGTTTCTTAAAGAGTTTTCTATTCATTAAGACTGAACTTTTTATTATATAAAATCATATAGTAAGCTATGCTAATCCCACTTTAAATTATTAATTTTTGAATGCTTACAAGAAAAGAAAATGTTTATAAACTGTATTTTAAAAATTTATTACCAACTCAAATGGTTGAAGGAAGCATATAATAAGAATTATTTATTAAAAAAAAGGGAAAATATAATGGATAGTAAAAAAAATATAAGTATTTTCAAATCTAGTAAGGTTTGCTAAATCTGTAAACATAGCAAAAATCTTACATCTGATTTTTATACTTTTTTTATTATTTTAATTTTACTTATCAATAATATATTTGTTATACTCTAATATTTGGTACAATAGGATAATAGTATATCAGTCAGCTAATGACCCAAATACAAAGTGTATCATTTATATAATTGATATACTATTATTTAATTGTGTTACGTTGTATTTTGTTTGTTCAATTATAATAAATATTGTTGTTTTTTTTTGTTCGTTTTGATATGGAGTTGTCATCATTCGATTAGTTTGATTTCGATAGTCTGATTTAGGTTCCAGTGTTAGTTGTATTATATTTTCCAAATTTTTTACCCAATTTTAATGAAATGTCTTAATTGCACAAACAATTGGGTCAACAAATTATCAAATACAAAATATGTTAGTTAATTTGTATATCAATTTAATTTAGTATATTAGTTACTTTATATTTTGTATATTAGGTGACTAATATATTAGATTTAGGGAGGAACGAAGTACAACAATAATATTGTTAAGACACAAGTATAACATTGGTATTTCAATTAGTATATAAGTCCTAATTTGTTGTAGGGCCATAATGATATGCTTAAAGTATAACATTGATATTTCAATTAGTATATAAGTCGAAACTAATTCAAAATAAATTTCAAGTACATCATTGGGGTATCAATGACATATTTTTATTGGTTCAAAATGCAATTCTAAGTATTAGTATTACAATAGTGTATCAGTAGCTTACCATCACTCGTTAAAAATCCATTTAAAATATGACATTAGTGTATCAATAGTTAATAAAGATTCATTTTATCATTGGTGTATCAATAGCGTGTCAACACTCATTTTAAGTATAACATTGACACATCAATAACATATTGATACTCATTCAAAATGTAATTGAAGTAAATTGGTAATATATCAGCAATATATCATTACTCATTCATAATGCAATTTCAAGTACATTATTAGTGTATCAATGATTTATCAACACTCATTCAAATTTCATTTAGAGTATGATATTAATGCATCCGTAATGTATCGATATTTATTAAAAACTAATTTCAAGTATATCATTAATGTACCAATAGTATATCAATATGTATTCTAAATAAAATTTCAAGTATAACATTTGTTTACTAGTCAAATAACACAAAATTAATTTAAAATTTCAAAATTCATTCAAGTATAACATTGATGTATTGTTAGTATATTAGTACTTTTTTAATATTCAATTGTTCGAGTATACAAGTAATATATCAACATTCGTTCAAACTTCAATTTCAAGTATAACATTGTTGTATCAATGATTTATCAATGTTCATCAAGAATGGTTACATATAAGACAAATTAAACCACAGTGAGTTAATGATAATGTATTAGAAAAATAATTCTATGAAACAAATGAATTATAATTCAAATTACCTGACAAATAATAACAAATGCATGAGCTCTTATTGACCGATAAATTTAGTAAATGAATAGTAAATTTGACAAATATAAAATATTTTTATATCATATATACTACCGATACACTAATTTGTATCCGTTTGGTTTATAAGCTTTTAAAAATGTCTAATAGGTCTATGAATATTAACTTTCAATTTTTTTTTAAATTTATCTAATGAGTTCTTAAACTATAGATTTGGTGTCTAATAGACCTCTAGACTTTTAATTTTGTATCCGTGATATATTTAATTTTTTTAATAAACAAACTAATTGATAGTTGAACTTTTAGATATAAAATTTCATTTTATATCTAATAGAAGTCTAAAATTTTAATTTTATGTTTAATATATACATGATTTTAAAAAATAAAATAGGTCAAAGACAGTAAATGCAAAATAAAAAATTTATAAAGTTCAAGAAATTTAGTAACCTAATGGAATAAAATTTTAGATTTAAAAACTTTTAAAAAATAAAATTTAATTTTTTTTAGAGGACAATATACACAAATAAAAGTTTGATGAAATTATTAGATATTTTAAAGAGTTTACGACCAAATAACTTTGTAATTTAATAAAAACGAAAACTTAATAGAGGCTAATAAAAGAAAAGCAGTAAAATTACTGAAAAGGGCGTGGATCATCGTGGCATCATTCAATAAATTACAGAAGCACTTTTACTATCAATACAAAAAGGTAGGGGTAAATTCGTAAATAAGCATGGCGTAAAAAACCGTGGACGCAAAATGTACTGTGCTTCGACTCTGCATCTCTCATATAAGTTAGGCGAGCACGAAGCCCATTACACATTTCACACCGAAAGAAGCTCATTCTTCTCTTTTCTCTTTTTCTTTCTCCGTCTCCTCCGGACACGGTGGCACCGTCGACCGCCGGTGATTAACTCTTCTCTGAGCTCATTGATCTCTAGAAGCCACAGAAGTTCGTTTTACAACGTCGTTTTGTGAAGCTTGATTCCAAGAAGAAGTGTTCTGCGTCTTACGTCGTTTTGTAGATAGAGATTGTGGAGGTTGTTTTGTTGGATTTCTAATGGCTACAGGACCGGTTAAGTCTCAGCCTTTGCACAACTTCGCTCTGCCTTTTCTGAAATGGGGTGGAAAGAACCAGACCAACAGCAATCACCGCATTCGACGGACAATCGGCGGCGGCGGCGGTGACTCATCGCCTGCCGTCGATCATTCCGAACCGGAGTCTGAAGCAGACTCCAAGCCTCAACTTCGAGTTGGATCGCGGACCGCTCGGAACAGATTGGCGTTTTCGCCATGCTCACTAGTAGATAAATTCGCGAAGCATTCTGAAGGTGAGGTCGGAGATGAAGTTGTTAAGGAGCAGAAGCGGGAAGGTGAGGAGGTCGAGGGGGAGGAAATAGTGCAGAAGCCTTGGAATCTCAGACCGCGGAAGGGGCCGTCGTTGAGAGGTTATGGTGATTTTAAGAATGGAGGAGACTTGCAAGAACCGGACGGGGCAGTTTCATCTGCTGCTGGTGCGTCTCAGCAAGGAGAGAATCCGCAGCCTAAATCGCTCCGGTTGCGGGGATTTACAGAGTCGCATAGAATAGAGAAGAAGGAGAAAAGAAAGTTCTGGATCGCTCTGTCGAGGGATGAGATTGAGGAAGATATATTCATCATGACTGGATCTAGACCTTCTCGGCGGCCGAAGAAGAGACCAAAGAATGTTCAGAAGCAACTCGATGTATGGTTCTTCCTGAAATTTTCTTGCCATTTCTTTTCTGCTAGGTGGTACTGAAATTGTTTCACGATTCTCTTTCCTGATCCCTAATTTCTTGGTCATCTCTCAGACTGTGTTTCCTGGACTGTGGTTGGTCGGAGTTACTGCCGATGCCTATCGTCTCGCCGATTCTCCGGCCAAGGTACTTTAAAGACTCTCTTCTTGCTCGTAAATAAATGCAATTTTGATTGAATTCCAAACATGACGGTGCATTAATGTAAACATTTGTTTGATTTCGTTTGTCAAACTTGACAAGCTAGAGATTTTTCGTTTTTCCCACACGGTTTGATGTTTGTTGTTGCAGAGATAGACACGATTACGATAATATTTTTTTGATATCTGAAGTTGGAATAGTTTGCCTCGCCTGCCTTGATTGGGACCCATGTTGGAGGTATATTGTTCTTACTTCTAGGAAGAAGAATGAAGTCACGATTCAAATCGACCACATAGGAAATCTAATTTTTATATGCTGTTGTTTCCCCTTGTAATACTCTCTATGGTACAATGCAAGAGCAGGTTCTAGTGTTAGTCTTCTGACTGAGTAATTTTATTATGTAACATGAAAGTAGAGGCAAGTAGGTTGAATGGAATCTTATTATAAGGTTTTGTTATTAAAGCCTTTTGTGATATAGTATGGAATTTTATTGCTCATGTGAACAATCCTTAATAGTTGATCAATTATAATGTTTGACAGGCTTCCCTAGATTGCTGGGGGGCAGATTATCCAGAGCTTAGTTTCTTTTGCAAAATCTATATCTTGTAGCAGTTCATTCTTTTTTCAGTTAGAACTTTCATTCACATGCTTCGAGCTGATGCTGATGTTGATGGTGATATTCTTCCTATCCTTCCTTCTTAACGTTTCGTGATTCCGATCCTTCTTACTGTATTTGAATGGGCTGGAAGCGGCTTCTTGCTTCATCTTTTTCTTGTCAGAAATATGCTGAATGAAGCTTCTAGTTCTGCATCACTTTTAATATTTGGGTCTTTGGGATGTCTAAACATTAATTTTGTGAATGTTCTCAATCTTCATATTTTCTCTTGAAGGCCCTTTGCATTACTTGGCTTTCACCATTTTCCTATTATTCGATTCTGTCTGTTTGTCTTTAACATCTGAGGTAAGTAGTTATTGTAACTATAATTTTGGTCTGAGAGTTCCACAAGTCTCAACTCTGGGGATGAGTTCTTGTTCTTTATTCTGTTTTCTTCCGAATGTATATGAGAGGCTAGGCTGCTTTCATATGATAATTTCCTTCTCTTTAGAACTCAAGGATACTGTTGTATATGAAAATTTCCTTACCAAGACTGCTCTTGCCGTAGCTAACTAAATCGTTTATCATTAATCTAAAATCCACCATGTAGTTTTGCCCTACTGTCAATCACATGGTCATCTCTGGCTTTGGTGAAAATAAATTGGTTTTCTATATTCCTTGTCTGTAGATTCTGACATTTCTCTGCTTGGGTCTATTCTTCTCCTTTTTGAGGAACCGTAAGAACTTATTTGGTAGAGATTAAAGGCTCTGTTTGGAAAAGCTTCATAAATGCTCAGAAAAGTGGTTTTAAGTGCAAAAAACAAATGTTTTTTTATACTTGAAAAGTCATTCCAAACAAGTAATGTCTCCATGATACATAATGAGCATAATTGTATTACTTGTTTCAATTGATTACTGATTTGCTTTATTCTGTTTTCTTTTAGGTTGGGTATGATTTAGAATTTTGATCCTACATGTAGCTTCTTCTCCTCTTTGTTCTTCCATGTCTACAAATCATGTCAATCTAGTTACCAGAAACGAACTTTCGCGTATTTACACTAGTATTACTTGCATTTCAGTTCGTCTAGTATTAAAATGCGTCGAAAGTTTCTTTGCCCTAGCTGCAGGGGAATACATAAAGCACCATTCTTGAAGAATGAATGGGTAACTACTAAAAGTCTTTGTGTGTTTGGTAGGTTGGTTGGTAGTGTTCTCAATTTCTGACATTGAACTGCCATTGTTTTGATCTGGAAGCAAGCCTACTCATTGATCAAATTGGTCTTTTTTTCTTGGATACACATATTCTTTCTTGACACCCAAATGTTGTAGGGTTAGTGGGTTGTTCCGTGAGATTAGTCAAGGTGCGCATAAACTGACCTGGACACTCACATATATAAAAAATAAAAAAAAAGGAAAAGAAAATAAAAGGAAAGAATACACATATTCGTTTATATATAAAAAAGGAAAAGAAAATAAAAGAAAAGAATACACATATTCTTAGCTGATGACTATGGTCTCCATTATTGACCTGTGGAATTTAATATGCTTCTTGCTATGATTATTGTATCTGTAGAAGCGATTCAAAAATTTCATGAATTGATTTTCCTTTTATCTTCTGGCCTTGGGATGTGTACATAGTTGAATCCAAGTCTTCTAGATGTTTTTAATAAGCAGTCGTTGGATTTTGATTGGAAAGTTCCTAGGTTGGAAGTCAAATTTTAGTTAAGTATTTGAATTATTAATCTATTTAATTTAGACCTAGTCCTGTTTGACATTTTAGTTTGCCTCTTGAATTTTCTATAAAATGTTTTTTTTAGTCAGTGTTTAATTTATATGGTGCATTTTAATTGATAGAAATCTTATGTGCCACACCCATAAATGATAAAAATTTGATGGTAAAGACAAATAAAATGTCTCAAATCATGAAACTTAAAAAGGAAACTAGAAAAACTAAACTATGATTTAGATCAAATTAAAAACTCAAATATGATTATTGCCATCTCTAGCAACATTCATTTATTGCTCACTACCTAAACTTATGAAAGTAGGTTTAGATCATATACCCTGCATTTTGACCATTTGGGTTAAAATATCATTTTGATCCATATGCTTTGAAATTTGTTCAATTTTAATCTCTATACTTTCAGATGTTTAATTTTAATCATTGTACTTTCAATAAAGCTTAAATTTAGGCTCTAGAAGTTAATTTGTATCAAAATTGATTACATAATCACAATAATTTTCATGAAAAAAACACAATATGTGAATTTGTTTTTCAAAATTTACAGTGAAAATGTTGATAAAAAATAAAAAGTAGTGAAAAAATCTACAATAAACAAATAGTAGAGACTAAATTTAAGATTTATTGAAAATATGGTGATTAAAATTAGACATTCAAAAGTATAGGGACTAAAATTGACCAAATTCCAAAGTATAAGGAGCAAAATGATATTTTAGCTTTTTATTTTATTTTATTTTTAATAAATATATACTAAAAAGCTGTGATGCTCACTGGACCAACGCAATTTATTAGATTGGTCAATTACAATTATATTATAGTTATCGTTTAGGTATCAATTCATATATTTATTATAGATATCAATTCAAATTTTGTTAATTTTGCTAAATGAAGTTAATATGAAAATGTTTGAATTACAAATCTAGTCTTTGATTTGACTTTTTTTGTTGTTAGGTTAGTAACATGTAGGCTGGATGTTCATTTTTGTCGAGAATATAATCGTTCGCATGAGATTTTAAATGAAACTTAGTTTGTGGAATATAATTTTTGTATGATGATTTGATTTTTTTGGTTGTATGTATATTTAATTTGAGTGTTGAAATATTTGCACTTGAAGTTGAACCTTCAACTTTGAATTTGTTGAAAAGTCTTCGACTTTGAGCATGTTGAAGGCTTTTAGCTGTATGAAGGTCTCCAGTCTTCACGTATCAAATAAAATATTTCACAACCTATATTTTCCAAATATCAAATTTCATAAATATTTTCAATTTTAACTAAACTAAAAATTCTCCCACATTTTTCTTACCTTGTTTGAATTAAGTCTATATATTAATGATTTTTGTTTCCATAATTTGAAATGTTTTATGAAAGTTCAATGATTTTACTATTAATTACATAACATTACTTTAATTAACACCAATATAATACAACCCTATTTTTAGCCTTTTCATTCAATATTGAAAAACCAATTTCCTCATAATTTGCATTACCATACCCTAGTTATGATCATTCATATTATATTACCAATGTAGCATTTTTTTTTTTTGACATATGCAATGAGTAAATGATTCATATTTTATTACTTTTGAAATTTTCTTGTTAAAAAAATGTTTTATTTCCTATTCTATCCTATCTTATTTTGTACAACTATAGTTTAATTTTGATTTTTCCTATTTTTTACGTGGAAGAAAAAAGTCGATAATCCAAGTTTTATGCCAGTTAAGTTATATTCATTTTGACTCGCGTAATTATTTATTTATTTTTAAAATTTTAAAGTATGTGCAAAACTGTAAAATCACAAGCCCATAATGAGTTTGGACTGGTTGGGCCATGGACATAAATGTCAATTTTATAGAAAATCGACATTTGTGTAAATATGAGTTTTCAAATGGTCCATTTGTGTAATTACATCATTTAAAGCCCTCTATCAAATTAGGCTTTTAAAAAAATGGAATAAGGAAATTGTTTGGTTCCGTTATTTTAAAAAATAAATACATAATACTTTGGATAATGCCAGAAATTGGACGGTAGAATGATACTAAGTTTCTGGAAAATGAAATTTGATACAAATGGAAGAAAAGAGTAGAAAACAACAAGAAAATGTTGAGGAAATGAAATTGTTAATGTTAAATTACCTTAGTGTCACACACACATATATACATATTATTCTACGATTTTAGCATATCCATAATTACTCATTTGATTCATTTTTTGGTATTTTTCATTTGGTTGTTTTCTACCCTTTCTTATGACATATTTAGTTATTTGCAAATATATTGAGGATTCGTTGGATTAACTTAAGAAATAAATGTTTTTTTTTTAAAGTTATTTTTATTTAAATACAAAAAGAAATCTTTAAAATAAAGGCTTTCAAAATATATTTTAAGTGGTTACCAAATACTTTATTTCTTTCAAAATGATTTATTTTTTAAATAAAACACTTAAAATGATATTTCAAATAGAGGTTTAGTATAGTATATTTGATTTTTTCCAACTTCTTCCTCTCTACTTCTTTCCTTCCCTCCAATTAGAAGGGAAAAGAGGGAAGAAAAGAGAAAGGATAATATTAAAAAAATGCAATCTTAGAGTAAAATTCATTATTTCATAGTATTAAGAATTTAAAGCAAATTAAATTTCAAAGGTTGGTACTTTGTTATAAAAAAACTAATTTTGTCGTAAAAAAAAAGAAAAAAAAAAAGAAGAGAGAGAGATAAGTTTGGAATTTAAAGAAAAACAATATATATTTTTTTTAAAACAAAAATTCAAAACTTTGTTAATTTGTTATGTATACACACACAAAAAAAAAAAAAAAAAAAAA
>QLSR01000232.1:119587-151205 GCA_031780015.1 Citrullus colocynthis | reverse complement strand
TTTTTTTTTTTTTTTTTTCTTTTTTTTTTTTTACACTTTAAAATTTACTTTCAAATATGTTTAGAACATATTAGATCAAATATTGATACTTCAAAGATCTAGTAGACAAATTTTTTAAGTTGACACAAAAGTGAAAGTTCTAAAACCTTATTCAAACATTTTTTAAAGTTCAAGGATCTTTTAAACACAAAATTATTAGTACATGAACTAAACTTATAATTTAATCTATTTTTAAGTTTGTGAAATAAACACTACTTAATAAAATATATATTTTTTAAAAAAACTATAGTAAGAGGAAAAAAAAATAGTTTTTGGTCCCTAAGTTTTGAGTTTAATTTCTATCAAGTCCTTAAGATTCAAAATGTTGCAAATTTACCTCTGTGATTTGAATTTTGTTTTAGTTTAATCATTAAGATTTTCACTAAATACTTACTTTTAGTCTTTAGTACTAACTACAATTAATTTAAAAGAATTAGAATAAAATAATTACACTCAATTAAGTTTCACCTTTATTCTCATCACTATTAAAACTAATTTTAAAATTTCACTTTATATTCATTCTAAACAAAACTCAATTGCTCACTTGCTTATTTTTAGGAAAGATGAATTCTGATCTTCTGCACATCATATTCAATTATTATTAAAAAAAATTTGACTTGTTAATTAAGAATACCCAAATTCTATCTATAATAAGAGATGGATAGTTGGAAGAGAAAGTTTGTTTTCCCACCCATCTAATTTACCTTGCCCAATTTTGACTTTCATTTTTTTTTCTTTGATAGAATGTTAATTCTAGTTTGAAATATCGATGTTGATGAAAACATTACAGCCTCAATTTTATCGATTTATTAATAGACAAAAGTCACATACAAATTGAGTAATTTCAAGAGGGGTCATTTTGAGAAAACAGATTGAAAAAGTATAGTATTTTGTCTATATTATTGTATAAAAGTACAGTATTTGAACATACAAACAGAAAGAAGGGTTTGAAGGTATTTGATTGCAGCTTTGAAATTACTCTCTCTAAGCTAAACTCAAAGAAACATTGGTTGTTTTAATTTGTAAATCAAATTGAGAAGGCTGATGTTCCTCCTCCAAGTAAGGCACAATGTACTTTTTTGAATCACCATAAGATATTCCAAGATGGCCTCCTTCAACTTTTATAAATTTCACTCTTCCAGTTTCATCCAAGCTTCTCAATCCAATCCAATCCTCAATGTAAAGCTTTGTCTGCATGACGATAAATCGAGATAATTTCAAAATGGGTCAACCTCATCGTATAACAGTACACACTTGAAAAGAACAACAGTTGAAGTTAATTCCAGACTCACACAATCTCGTTCCACAGAAAAGAAAAGCTAAAAGGAAAGTTTGTTAGAGGGAGTCTTGAGGTTTTCAAGGAACTCAAATGGACTTTGGTAACAAGGCATCCATACTTCCTTTATAGGCTATAGCTAATCTAAATAACAATCTCATCAGTGCTTTTAGGATTTTGTCATGAAGACGAGATTCGGAGATGTTATGTCATATGTGTTCGTCAAGACAACGCAATATTACCATGATGCGCGTATGTGCGTGTTTCTCTTTTCGTGGACAAGATATGCGATGTTATGGCACCAAAAAAATGCTTGTGCAATCTCAAGAATATTCTGAAATCTAAACATTCGTTTGGTCTACAAGTACCTGTTGCGGGGGTAAAACGGGTTCAAACTCTCCATCCGGGTAATATCCGAACCAGGACGTTTCCTTTGGGACCAGAACGGTGTCATCCTCAAACTGTTAGAAAACAAAAGACCTTAATTTCATTTATCCTTAATGTAATTTTGTGAGATAGCAAGATAAAGAATACAGAAGAACCAATAATAAATGAAAAACAATAACTCTGTAAATATACGTCAAACTTACCATGATTAATACCAAGTTCTTTAAGCTGCTAAAACATTCCTTGTAAGTAGAGTTTCTGGCATCGGGTCGCTCGTTATTGAGTTTTGGGAGAAATTTACAGTGCTCCAAGTAGTCAGGAATGTCCTGGAAAAAGAAAAAAAGGATCCATGTGAACTTGGAGATGTGATGGAATCATATTTGGAATCGAAATAAGCACCACTCACATTTGGTAGTTTAATATAACCACTGGGAGCCAAAGAATTCTGCAAAACAGTAACAAGAGAAGAAGATGTCAATTATGATTAGAACAACGGAGTTCAATCTGTTGACAGTTTACACAAAACCATAAAGCTTAAGGAAGCTTGGAGATGGCGACGTACTTGTACAACATCCGAGTAGATAGCTAACTTCATCAGGTCGTCTGCAAGTAGGCACCAAATACCAGACTGCAAATATATATATTCAAGGCCTTCAATAAAAGAAAATATAACCATCCATGTTTGAAAAGATGGAAGATGGAAAGCAAGAACAGGTCTTACACCACAAAGTGGAACCGAGGATATGCCAACATGAGGACCGCCTAAAGAAATGAAATTCTGAACCTATTTCCATGTCAGGGAAGTGACAAATTCAGTCAATTATGAAAATGGCAACCATGCTGATAAACATAAATAAAATCAAAGTGGTTCTCACAGGAGGAGCTCCATCGCAAAACTCCACTACTGCTCGACCAATTAAGTTACCCTATTAAAAGAAGCAAATGTTTACTCCTGGAGTGAATTTAATCTCAGAGAATAGAGAGAACAAGCAATAATTTATTTAATCTTTACTGCTCTATGAAAAGTTAAATGGGGAAAAAAAGAACAAAGCAAAACAATCGGACAAGCCACAAACGTTTGAAAGTTGAGGATAAAAAAATATTCCAAGACAACAAGCAGGAGAACACAGAAACATTAAGTTTGGAATTTCTAGTCCAGAATCTAACCGACCAACAACTAGTCATTCATGCTTAAAAGTTTCGTTATTCATTCAGAAATCCAGGCACATTAGATTGTGCACGAGTTGAAAATGAGAAAAAAGTTATACTGATTCGAAGTGTAGAGTTAAACTAAAGTTCACAAGTCCTCATGAATCACCTGGGAGAGACCAACAAAATTAAAGCCCTCTTTTAGATCTTCCATTTTCTTCACCTGTAGTCATAACAATGAACTTGTTGCAAGTTAACGTAGATGTTGAAATCATATTAGGGCAAAAACCAGCTGGAGATCTATACCACCTTGTCGCAAACAATTTGAGACTGCACAACAGAAAACAGAAATGTCACAACTCGAAATATGTCTTAGTCTCAAGATGATCACATCATATCACTCATTATCTAACCTGCTCCTCAAGGTTCATAAACCACGAATCCCACCCCCCATTGCCAATTTCTCTGTAGGAAGATGGATTAAGCTCTATCAATGCTCACAAAGATTCTGTAGTAAAACAACCTCGAGAAAACTATCTTGACAAGTTGAAGATACAACAGAGACATTCAGAAACGAATAAGACTAAAAAAAACTTTCCCAAACATGGGTTGACCGCAAGAGGTGTGGTTTTAAGCATCATGGAAGCAGTTCCACCTCAAGTTCGACTCTGACATCCCAGTCTTGCTCCTCTACCAAATGGAAGGGCCCAAATGGAAGGGCACGGCCCTTCCATTAGACGAAAGAGCAATCGTGAGTGGTCTTGTTAAGCTAGAGGCACACCTAATACAATTCTGCGAACTTTGGCGTTTTACATGAAAACTGATGGACAAACCAGTCATCCAACCACAGTGGAAGCAAACAATGATGTAAAGAAAATGGATAAAGTTCTTTAGAGACATACATGCAATATCCTTTAGCACCAGAATTATCACTCAAGTACTTAGTAAATTTCCTCATGCCTTTATTTGAGCATTTATCTCCAATGCCTGCAACAGAGAGGCATATCAACTCAGAACACAACAACAAACCACTTGAAATCTAGTCTAAAAGCCAAGAAATGTCTCCAATTGAACCCTGAGCATAATTGCAACTTCAATTGAACAAACTCGATGAAATCAGCTGAATAAACCATAAGGTAAAATAAATCAACAAGTGGGTAAAGCGTCTCAAAGATTTCCCCAAGAACTAATTTCAACCAAACAATTCAACCAACAACAGTAATTCTCAGAAAACAAACTTCACCATCCAAGCATCCCCTGGAAATGCCCTTTTTACAAAAACAACAATCATCCATACCAAACAATCAATTTCTTCATCCAACAACTTCAAACAGTAGAATCTAAACACACCCAGTTGACAAAAAACGTAAAGGATTCATCAAACACAAAAACATATACTTAAAATTAAAGAGAGAGAGAGAGAGAGAGAGAGAGAGAGAGAGAGAGAGAGAGAGAGAGAGAGAGAGAGAGAGGAAGAAGATACATACCGTGAAGTACGATAAAGGGTATGGAATGAGAAATTGGGATGAATACGAAGACGAAAAAGAAGAAGAAGAAGAAGATGGGCAGTGAGGAAAACCCCATAAGTTGCAGAATGAAACAGGAATTTGCAGAAAGAAGAAGATAGGCAATACTATGGAGTTCCCTCGCACAACATTGGTAGTTGAGACTTGAGAGATCAAAATCTTACAATCAAAATTTTCCCTTCGTCCCTAAAATTATTACAACAATTATTTGTTTTGTGGAGGTGGATGTTGATCATCCTCCAGGGGTTTTGCGGGCAAGAAAGTAGCGAAGCCCATAATAAGATCTGGGTGGTCTTGAAACATGTCCATTATTTTTGCAAAGAGTTCCGAAGTATCAACTCTTTGGGCCTTGAAATCTTGGATTACTCGAAGGAAAGCTTCAAACTTTTCCCGGTTTTCTTGAAATCTTTCCCTCACTCTCATGATATATGATAGGGCTTCCGTAATGGTTAACTTCTCGGAACTTCCTCGTTCCGCCATTGAATGGAAATTGTAGGATGGTTGAATTTCGAGCCCATATAAAGTAATTATAGGGCTTGGTTGATACACTCACCCTAAAGAAAAAAAAAAAAAAAAAAAAAAAGCCTCAAATACATATTTGAGGTGTAATATTTTGGATAAATTAAATTGTATATAAAAAAAACTCTTTTAGGTTTGATTTTGTTTTAAAAAACATCTAATATACTTTTGAGGATTTTCGTTATTATTTGGGTCCTTATACTCTATAATATGTCCAACTTTAGTCCTCATTATTAGCAAAAATTTTATATACAACAAAAATTTTTAATTCATAACTACAACTGTATTTCAAGAATTTAACGAGCTTATAGTGTTTGTAATAGAAAAATGTGGTAGAAAGAAAGTTTGAGATAAAAAAAAAAAAAAAACCAAAATTGTCACTTTCTAAAAATATTGATGTCTAAATTAACATTTCAAAAAAATATAAAAATTAAATAAAACAAAAGCTAAAATACATAGACTAAATGAATAGAAAAGTACAAACACGAAAATAATAAAAATTAGATGTATAGAAACAAATATTCCTACTATTTCCAATTCTCAACATTATGGTTGCACCATGAATTTTGTTTGTAGTTAAATAATAGTTTTTATCTTGAGTGTTTAATTAAAAAAAAATTATTTTTAAAAAAATTAAAATATTTAACGACCCCTTCAAATAGATTTTGAAACACATATACAACTTTTGTAAAAATGTATTTAAAAAAATAATTTTTTTGAAAAATATATATTTTTTTCTAGTCAATTCAAAGAGCTCTCAAAATGATTAGATAAACATCAAACTTACAAAAACTTATAATTCTAATATGAACATAGTTGAGACACTTGCTTCACACAAAATTGGTCAAAATGTTGATATATATGCAACTAGAAAACAAATTATCAAGTAAAGAAAATAAAGAAAAAAAAAAAAAAAAAACAAAAAAAAAAAATTACTAAAAAAAAAAAAAAAAAAAAAAAGAAAATATCAAAAAAAAAAAATAAAAAAAAAAAAAAAAAAAAACAGAATAGTCAAACCCAACTTTGGACTCCAAACACAAGCCAACAAACTCGACATGTTTGATCAGAACTCCTAGATATATGATTCCAAATCAACGCCCCCAAACAACTCCATGGGTTCATAAAATTTCTAATTTCAATTTTCTGTGCTCCAAATAACTCGCCATGGATTCATAATTCTAGGATATCCGATGTTAAATTGATGCCCTAAGCAACCTCTTAATATAATTGAAGAGAAAAATGAAAACTTTCTCAACCCAAAAACAAAAAAGAAAAAAAAAGTTGATTTTTGTTTAGATCAATCCATCTCCTACAAATTTGCTGTCCATAGCCAGAGCTTCCATGACACACTTCTCTCTTAAACTCAAAAGCTTCAATTGTTCTTCACAAAGCTTTTCCAATTTGAGTCTCTGTTGTTTAATCTTCTCTTCCATTTCTTCAACCAACTCTTCAGCCACTTCTTTTGCTCTAACACCAAAGAAAGCCATTGCTATCTTCTTCCAACCTTCAAATGCAAACTCCACATCAAAACCAGCCAGTTCAATAGTTCTAATCCCAATCATCCATGAAACCAGATCCTCTCCCGTCATCTTCTCCAACTCCATTCTCGACATGTCGTCGATCACATTGCAGAACAAATTCCAAACAATCGTCTTCACTTTCATGCCCATATTTGACCTCTCTGATATGTCACATTTATTTATTGTTATATTTATATTTCTAATTTTTAAACATAATATTAAGATTTGAAAATTCTACTCTTTGATCTCTAGCTTTTACAAAATGTCAACTTTTGTAAAATATCTTAACAAAATTTTTATAAGAGCTTTGTTTTATGTTGAAATTGTGATTGAAAGAAAAAATTACGAATAAAAAAATTACCAATATAGATATAAGTTGAAAGTAGAATGACCAAAATATGAATAAAAGTTGAAATAAGATGAATTTTTTTTTACCAATTAATAAAATAATAGCACTCCTTGAAACAAATTGTAAAAAAATGAATTTTCCTAAATTTTGAGGGATTTTGTTTTTTATAAACCTCCATCGACATTGACATTTTAATAACATTTTAAAATCTCACCTGAGATATCTCCATGTTTCATAAAAACTCTAGTGAAAGTTCTTGCTAGTTTCTCCACGACCAAGTATCGATTGCCGACAAGAACCGTTGGAGAGTTTCTATCAAAACCTTCAAAAGGATCGACATCTTCGAGTTCGAGTTTTTCTATGAGATCATAAAGGGGTTTCTCAAGATTCCAAAAATGGTACAAATGTTTGTCTTCGGAATTGGTTCCATTTTCGGGTTCGTCATCGTCGTCGCTATCACCACCGGCAGCCTTCATCATTGCAGTGATAAGGGTTTGATATTCGGCATCATCGGATTCGGAGAAAGAATCGAGGATCTGCTGTAGGGTTACTCCAGGCTTTAGTATGCTTTCATGGCTTCCTTCTTCATCCAAGTTATGTTCATCATTATCCAATGCCAATGTACAAAGTTGGGTTGTTATGGATCCTTCTTCTGCTTCTTTTTCACTTGGGATCTGTAGCGAAAATTATAGTGTGTGATAATGATTCAAAACAGAGCATGAGATCATATTGTATTATTATTTAAATTCATGAAACCTAATTTGAAACCGTTGAATAACAATTTGATTTTTGCTTTTTAAAAATTAACCTTATAGATTCTATTTGTACTTATCGATTCTCTTTGTTCTGTTTATGTTTTAAAAACACAAAAAAGTCATTTGAATACTTAAAAACAAAGGATCTTGGTTTTTAAGAGCTTGTTCTTGCTTTTGCAATTTAATAACAGACTCAAATGTAATTTAACTACAAATTCAAATGTTTACACACAACAAAGATAAAAATTACGATAAATAAGTAATTTGGATAAAATAAATTGTTAAATTCTTGATTGGCTTACAAAAGTTTAAGCTGATGGGTTTTAATAAATTTGATTGTATTAATACTTTAGCACTCCCGTTACTTGTTGGCTTGAAATCTTGTAGGAGATCCAATAGGAAATGACATTAAAAGGTTTGAACATAATTTCTGATATTATGTTAAATTATCGATTGACTTAAAGACTTAAGCTGATGAATTATTATAAATTTAATTATATCAACACTTTAACACAAACACAATTTTCAAGATATTTCAAACTACATGATAATCAAATAGGGTCATAAATTTTAAAAATGCTTTTTTTTCTTTATTTTTTCAACTTTTTTTTTAGAAAAAAAAAACTAATGGTACATTTAGAATTTGATTTTGCATAGTTTAAAGTTGCATAACTTTTGAGATTAACTTTCTAAGAAATCTCATATTCTTCCAACTAACTATTAAAATTCCTATTTTACTCATATTCTATAATATCTTCAAATTTACTAAACACTTATTTACTTCATTTTATAGTTGATTTTATTCTTATAAACATTAGTTACAAGGTTAGACTTTTTTTTTTTAATCTATTTTAAAGTTCAAGTGTAATTCTCAAAACTACTCTTAGAAATTCATTTTTAAAATTTGCTTCAAAATTCAAACATTTCTTAAAGAAATATAAAAACCATCCACAATTTTTTTTTTTTTAAATGAAATCATAACTAAACAAGGCCTTTCCGAATATTAAAAGTCTTTTAAAACTAAACTTGTAAATAATTCGAAGTGTATGTTTGGCATTAAGAATTGGAGTTACGAAGAATTGAAGTTATTAACCACCCTCTTTGTTTGTTTGACCAAAGAGTTTTTGTAGTTCCACAACTAAAATAAATCACCTTGATTCTTTATTAACTTCTTGAGGCCCAACTAACCAACTCACCATATTTCACAACTTCGGTTCTTCCGCCAAACTGAAAAAGAAAAAAAAAGACAAAGATGGCGTACCTGATGATCATAGATGACACAACCAACATGAGCAAGAAAGGGACAAATCTCACAGCAATAAACCCATGACACTCCATCTCTTTCTTCTCCACAAACGCTGCACAAATTATCATAATTATTATTAGCAGCAACGATCTCAGAGCTGGAAAGCACAATCTGATGAAGATGGTGATTATGAGCTTTAATGACGGGCGGAAGAGCACATTGAAGATGAAGAAAGGCATCGCAATGAACACATCGGACGAAACTGGGGAAACTGATTCCTTCGTCACACACAGCGCAAATCAAATGCTTGTGATCGGAGTTTCTGTTCAGGAGGAGAAGGGGGTGGGGGTGGTTGTCGACGGTGATGAGGGGAAGGGCGGCGCAGGCGGCGGAGAGGGAGAAAGGGCAGGCAAGGCAGTGGAAGGAGGGGCCGCCAGGGGTGGCGGTGGAGCAGGCGGCGCAGTGGAAGAAGCCGGTGGAGCGGAAGAGGATGCCGGTGATGGAGGGATCGGAGAAGTCTTGTAAAGAGATCATGAAGTGGCGGTGGAGAGTGTGGAGGGAGTTTATGAAGGCTAGAGGGTGGTTTTCGTGGTGGTGGAGAGGATGCGCCGCCTGGAGTTGGAGTCTGTTTGTCATGTTCCGGCCGTCGTCCACGGCGGCGGCGGTGTCCGAACTCATTGGAGTTTTGGAATTCCAAATTGATGGGAAAAAAAAGGAAGACTTTTTTGGTTGCAAGTTTTTTGAGGGTAGAGGGGGAGACCTTGGCCAAGCTTATCTCTCTAAATTGGATTGAGTCCTCATTAAAAAAAATTAGTGTTTTTTTAATAGATAATATGTTTTGTTTTTTTTTTTTTTTTCCATTTTTGAAAAAACTATTCTAGAAATATAATAAATCCAAGTGATGTAGATTTGTATTTTTTCTATTACAAAAATGAGATATAAATGAAAACTTTTTACCATAGTAAATTGAATAAAAAAGTTGAGAAGAAATAATAATAAAAAAAATTGAATGTGATACGGTACAAAAAAAGTTTCATTTATATCATTTTTTAGAAAAAGATATATGTATTCCATCATTAATTAAAAGATACACGTAATCTTTATTGTTAAGATTTTAATTTGGTTTATCTAAATAATAATAATAATAATAATAATAATAAATAATTTGGTTACATTTCTCCATGTAGAGGAACCAACGTTGACCATCAGCGTCGTTCCTGTCGTCTAGCATGTTGTGTTTCTCCAAAAAAGAAAGAAATATTACAAACTCACATCCTTATATTTGTTACAATTTTCTAATTTCTAATAGACACAAAATTCAATAAGAACAATTAAAAAAAAACGTAGATGGGTGTTTGGCACTAAATTTAAAGATTTGATTCTAATTTAAACCATTAATGTGTTTATACTATATTTATAAATTATAAAACTAGTTGTGAATTATAAAGGGAGAAGTTGATACCAAATTGTTGATGGCCCTGTGGTGAGGATGAAGAAAAAAGAGCTCAAATCGAGGTGTAGAGGTCCAAGAGAAGAGCAAAATATGTAAAAATTCGGTGGGTCCAACATAATTAGAATATCACTTCTCGTGTGAAAAATCAAATTGCTTGATTGCGGGCAATGTAATTACATGGGTCCCACCCTCCTTTTGGTTTACAAAGATGTGTAAACAACCAAAAAATAATTAAGTGGATCCACTTTCATAAATTGGACTACAATCCTTGAGATTGCCGGTTGGAAAACGAAGCCTAAATGCTCAATTGGAGCATTTTAAAGAAAAATTGGTTAATTAGTTCAATGAAATGAGGAGGAACCAAATCGCCACTTCTTGCAAAAAGAAAATCCAAAGTGTAAGAACTAAGTAGAACAAAAGCCAAAAATACAAAGACTAAATGAACATTATGAAAAGTATAAAAATCAAAATGAACCAAAGTTAAAAATATAAATACTAAACCCAAAGAGTTTTTTTTTTTTTTTTTTTTTTTTTTTTTTTTTTTTTGATATGGTCCCTAGATTTTGGGTTTGGTTTTTGTTTTCATTTGGTCTTTAGGTTTCAAAATATACACTTTTAACCAAAAATTAAAATATCGATGTCGATATTGAAATCACCATTTCAATTTTACCAATATATCGACAAAATATTGACATCGATGGATATTTCTGTAAATCACGAATTTTATAAAATTTATTTGGATTAATAATTAATTTGGTTTTACCCCCAAACTAAGATATGGATATTGTTATTAGTATTACTATTCATATTAAACTAAATAGATAATGCTTTTTTTTTTTTTTTTTTTTTTTTTTTTTGATATGGTCCCTAGATTTTGGGTTTGGTTTTTGTTTTCATTTGGTCTTTAGGTTTCAAAATATACACTTTTAACCAAAAATTAAAATATCGATGTCGATATTGAAATCACCATTTCAATTTTACCAATATATCGACAAAATATTGACATCGATGGATATTTCTGTAAATCACGAATTTTATAAAATTTATTTGGATTAATAATTAATTTGGTTTTACCCCCAAACTAAGATATGGATATTGTTATTAGTATTACTATTCATATTAAACTAAATAGATAATGCTTTTTTTTTTTTTTTTTATATATGTTTTACAAGCATTAATAAAAGATGTTGGAAATATCCATTGATATTTAATATCGATATCGAACTCTTCAATTTATGGATATATCGACGGGTATATCAACATATCCACGGATATTTTCATTCTCACTTTTAACATCACTAAATACTCACTTCGTGTTAAAAGTCTATTAATGAATTTAAGAGAATTTAAATTGTTTGTTTTACTAATTTTCCATCATTATCAAAATTAACAAAAAAAATCATATCATAATTAATTTTAAATTAATTAACTTAGAAAATAAGGCCAAAGACAAGAAGTGAACATTAGTAAAAGCTGAGGGCAAAAGTATAGAAGATTGAACATAGGAGCTAGATGAAAAATAAACTCAAAACTCAAGGGTAATTAAAAATGTAATATTTTGAAACTTAGGGAACCACATGAAAATTTAACTCAAAATTATAAGGTAAAAGTGTAACTTTCTTAAATTTAGGAACCAAATGGAAAGTAAACCCAAGATTTAAAAGGTATAATATTGTGAAACCCAAAGACCAAATGAATATTAAACTCAAAATGTAGGAATGAATGTGTAACATTTTAAAACATAAAGACAGAATGAAAACTACAGTAAACACTTAGGGAATAAAAAAATATTTTATAGAACCGAAATAATTTGTTTAGATCAACCCATCAGCTACAAACTTCCCCTCCATAGCCAGAGCTTCCATGTGACACTTTTCTCTTAAACTCAAAAGCTTTTCTTGTTCTTCACAAAGATTTTCCAGCTTCATTCTTTGTTCTTTAATCTTCTCTTCCCATTCTACAACCAATTCTTCAGCTACCTCTTTTGCCTTAACACCAAAGAAAGCCATTGCTATCTTCTTCCAACCTTCAAATACAAACTCCAATTCAAAACCAGCTAGTTCAATTGTTCTGATCCCAATCATCCATGAAACTAGATGCTCTCCCGTCATGTTCTCGAACTCTGTTCTTGACATGTCGTCGATCACTTTGCTGAACAAATTCCAAACAATCGTTTTCACTTTTATGCCCATATTCGAGTTCTCTGACAAACTTTCATTGACATGTCATATATATTTTCTTATCTCTATTCTTTAAATTTTAAAGCTTAAAAAAAAAAAGGATTTGAAACCAAAAATTATGAAGAAAAAAAGAATCAATATGAATACTATCTTCTTTGTGAAAATTCTTAAATTTTAAGATTTTTTTTTCTATAAACATCCATGGACATTAACAATTTTTACAACATTTAAAACATTACCTGAGATATCTACATGTTTCCTGAAAACTCTAGTGAAAGCTCCTGCCAGTTTCTCCAAGACCAAGTACTGTCCGCCGACGAGAATCGTCGGGGAGTCTCTATCAAAACCTTCAAAAGGGTTGGCATCTTCGAGTTCGAGTTTGTCTATGAGATTGGAAAGAGGTTTCTCAGGGTACCAAAAATGGTTCAAATGTTTGTCCCCAGAATTGGCTCCATTTCCAGTCTCCTCATTGTTGTCATCACCACCGGAGCCTTTCACCATTGCAGCTACAAAGCTTTCATATTCAGCATCGTCGGATTCGGAGAAAGAATCGAGGATCTGCTGTAGGGTTATTCCAGGCTTTAGTATGCTTTCATGGCTTCCTTCTTCATCCAAATTATGTTCATCATTATCCAATGCCAATGTACAAAGTTGGGTTGTTATGGATCCTTCTTCTGCTTCTTTTTCACTTGGGATCTGTAGGGAAAAATTAGACAAAGGGATTCAAAACATGTCTAAATTTATGTATGATTTTGAGTAGTTATTTAATGACTATTTGATTTTTTAAAAATTAACCTTATAAATATCATTATCACTTGTTGATTTCTTTGTTTTATTTTCAACCTCTAATCTTTTGAAAAAGTAGATAAGTTTAAAATACTAAAAACAAAATTATAATCAAGCACAGTCTTTTGTTTTCAAGAACTTGTTTTTTTGCTTTTGCAATTTATTGATGAATTCAAATGTGTACAAATGTTTTAAAACTAAAAACTAAAGATTGAAACTGTTTAAGAACCAACCCAAGTTTTGATATTGTTTAAAAAAAAATTTGTTTTTGTTTCCAAACTTAGCTAGGAGTTCTCAAGTGTGTTTCTTTAAGAAATATAAAAACTATATTTGAAAAATTGAAATGAAACAAATATAAGTTTCAAAAATAGAAAAGTAAAAACAAAATTATTGTCAAATGGGGTGCCCAAATGATATCAAACGTGGTCATAGATTTTAACAACATTGTTTTTTGTTTTTTTATTTTTGGGATTTGGCTATGAATTCTAACATTTCTTAAAAAAAAAAATGAAAAAACATTTTAACAAAATTGTGAAAAAAAACAAGCACATTTTTTTAATATATAAAAAACCTAAAACCAAAATGTTTCTCAAAGTAAAAAGCTCTTAGTTTTTTACTTTTGGTTTATTTAAAAAAAGTTAAGCTTATAACAGTTGATTAGATATTTGGGGTCGGGAGTGAAGTTATGAATTGGTAAGACATGCAATATGTAAAGAGTTAATAAAACATAAAATTGATGTTCTTTTTTAATTATGGATCCACAAACTCTTTGGAACAAACACCCTCTAGTGTTTCTTCCTGGGCAAATGGCAAGAATCACCATTTAAGTATGATGATAGTTGGAATTAGATCCCGAAACTTACCATTGTAAAAATTGAGCCCTTAGACAAAAGTTAAAATTGGAACCTCAAATTTACAATTAATAGTAGTAAAAATTAGACCCCCAAATGATAAAAATTAAACACCCAAATTTATACAACTGTTCCAATTTCAACAATTATGTAAGTTTGAAGGTTCAATCTTAACGTTTGTAAAAGTTTGAGATCTCAATTTTAACGATTAAAAATTTGAGAGTATAATTGTATCTACTATATTTTAAGGGTGGTTTTTGGAATTTGTTCTTTCTTACTTTCTTTCTTTTGTCTTTTTGTTTTTGGTGTATCTACTTTTAAAAATATTTTCAACACCAAGTCTAATTTTTAAAAATAAAAAAAAAGTTCTTACAAAATTTGTTTTTGAAATTCATTCAAAATTCAAATATTTGAAATCGCGCACAATTTTTAAAAACAAAACAACAAAACTATAATCAAATGTGAACAAAACACAATAGGAAAAATCTTTCAAAACCAAACTCGACTAAAAAAATTTAGAGACTAAGTTGAAAAGGAAAAAAAAGAGGATGAAGGATGATGCACCTGAAGATCATAGGTGACACAACCAACATGAGCAAGAAATGGACAAATCTCACAGCAATAAAACCATGGCTCTCCCTCTCTTTCTTCTCCACAAACGCCACACAAATTAGGGTAACCAGCAACAATGGAAAGCATAACCGGATGAAGATGGTGATTATGAGCTTTAATGACGGGCGGAAGAGCACATTGAACATGAAGAAAGGCATCGCAGTGAACACATCGGACGAAACTGGGGAAACTGATTCCTTCGTCACACACTGCGCAAATCAAATGCTCGTGATTGGAGTTTCTGTTCAGGAGGAGAAGGGGGTGGGGGTGGTTGTCGACGGTGATGAGGGGAAGGGCGGCGCAGGCGGCGGAGAGGGAGAAAGGGCAGGCAAGGCAGTGGAAGGAGGGGCCGCCGGTGGTGGCGGTAGAGCAGGCGGCGCAGTGGAAGAAGCCGGTGGAGCGGAAGAGGATGCCGGTGATGGAGGGATCGGAGAAGTCTTGTAAAGAGATCATGAAGTGGCGGTGGAGAGTGTGGAGGGAGTTTATGAAGGCTAGAGGGTGGTTTTTTGGGGTGGTGGAGAGGGTGCGCCGCCTGTAGTTGGAGTCTGTCTGTCATGTTCCGGCCGTCGTCCACGGCGGCACTGTCTGAGCTCATGGGAATTTTGAAATCCTAATTGATGGGGGAAAAAAATTTCAAGGAAGACTTCTGATTTTGCGTCATTGAAAGTGCTCAAGGCATTCTAAAGAAAAATTGGTAAACTATTTTTATGAATAATACCTTTGGTAATTATTTCAAATGACAAAATTTCTAAAAATATTTTTAAATATAGTAAGATGTCATTGTTTATTAGTGATAGACATCGCTAGACACTAATAGACAACTATAGATGATAGTAGTTTACCATGGTCTATCACTGTCTATCATAAATAGACAATGATGTTTTGCTATATTTGTAAATATTTTGACTAATCTTGCTATATTTATAGCTCAACTGACATAAAAATTTTAACATTGTTTTTTAAAATTTCGAAAGTCTCGTTTGGTAATTAATTATGTCCCATTTGGTAATTGGTTTTTAAAAGTGAAACCCATTTTTTCATAATTTCTTATATTTTAAAAGAGTTAAATTCTTAGCCAAATTTCAAATTTGAAAACACAATTTATCAAACTATTTCTTTTAGGTAGCTACTATTAAGATTTGTCTCTTTTTAAATTTTAGTATATATCATTTTTCAAAATTTATAGAATAATCCAAATACATTTTTCTACAATTTTCAAATTTATTTAGGCCCCATTCGATTTTAAAAATTAAGTCTATTTCTTTTCAATTTCTTATTACAATGATTTTATCTTTCTTAGGTAAAAGAGTTGAATTCTTAGACAAATTTCGAAAGCAAAAATAAGATTTTAAAACATTTTTTTTTAAGTTTTCAAAACTCAACTTGGTTTTTGAAAACATTATAATAAAGTAAATAACAAGAGCAAGAAATTTAGAGGTAGAATAAGTGTTTATGTGTTTAATTTTCAAAAACTACAAACCAAAAATCAAATTATTACCAAACTGGTCTTTAGTTTTTTGTTTTTAAAAATTTAGACTATAAACATTAATTTCACTATTACTTTATTAACTTCTTTTTACCAATGTTTTAAAAAACCAAGTCAAATTAAAAAATAGTAATAATAATTTTTCTAAAATTTGTTATTATTTTTTGAATTTGACAAAGATTTCAAATCATATACTTAAGAGAGATGTAAAATATGGTAAGAAGTTAGAAAGAAAATAAACTTAGTTTTCAAAAATAAAAAAACCAAAAGCTATATGTTTTTTAATTTTTACTTTTTGAAACTTAAGCTTGTTATCCATTCTACTTCTATTTTTTTAGAGATATTTTGTTTGGTTATCTATTTTTTTTTCTTTCAAATGTTTAGAAAATCCATAAGCAAAAAATTAAATAATGATTCTCTCTCATGCCTTACATTTCTTTGAGTTTATAGACTCTATACTTATGATCTAACATGCCATCAAAACAATAAATTCCAAAGTCAAAATTGAGCAATTTAGATGGGTGAGAAAACAAGTTTAAATATTATAAATAAAATTTAGGTTTTCTTAATTATTAATAGGTCAACTACAATATACAATAACAAACATATATTTATATATATATAAAATGATTGAATATGATTTGCAGAAGAATATAATAAATCTAATAAGTGTAGTTCATATCATGATGTGAAAGATTTTAAAAAAGCAATTGGGAAGTTAGAAAAATGAAAAAAAGGAGGGGGTGCAATGCAAAATTTCATAATATATATCATATAACCCATGAAAGAAGACCAAGTAGGCTATTAAACCTAGTCAAAGTCTTTGAGGGATTATTTTTAGGTTTAATTGCACATGATCTTCTTCCCAAAGGATTGCAACTATATTACAATGAAGTTATCAAAGTCAATCATTCAAAGACACTATTCATTTTTATTTATTTATATTTTCCTATATTTGTGACTAATCTATAGGGGTTTTTTATTTTTTATTTTATTTTTGTTTTTAGGATAAAAGACAATATACCCAAATCCAAATAATTAGTCAAAAATATCCCGAGACATAATCAAAGTGAACAATTCAAGATGAGGAATCAAAAGAATTAAGAACTCTCGATCTTCCAAAGCTTTATGCACAATACAATGGGTCAACACATTCTGATTACAACGAGCATGAGAGAAGGAAACAACTTCTAGCTCCCTCCTCTATCCTTAGCCTCCTAATAAAAAAGAACACTTTAGAATAATAGACAACAACATCGTTCAACAAGTTAATGACCTCCAAAGCAATCAGACTCCACCAAAATATTCGAAAAACTGATGGAAGACAAAGTCTCAAACCGAAAGCAAATGCCATAATTTTAAGGAGACCTTTTGGCATTTGGGAACAAACTTCAGACCTTCAAGTTGCACTCGTCCAAAATGGTCACGAAGCACCCAAGCCAACCTTCTAGAATTGGATTTATAATGCTCCATGCTGCATCAGTATTCAACTTCCAAAAAGATGGGTCAGGAGGGTGCCACCTAATCTGGGTTGGGATTAAGATAGAATGGAACAACCCCTTCCCTTTGATGTCCGGCGATATGGGCTTTTTAATATGAAAAAAAACTTAGGTGCAGCCGAGGGATAGAATGGAACAACTCCTTCCCTTTGATGTCGGGCTATATGGGCTTTTTAATATGAAAAAAACTTAGGTGCAGCCTCGGTTGCACCTATTTCTTGTGCAGTCCCTGCTGTACCCAATTAAATGTTGGCATGTAGCAACATATTTTTTTAAAAAATAATTAATTTTTTTTGTGGTTAAAAAGTGGGGAGTATTTGACTTAGGTGCAACCTAGGCACCTAAGTATTCCTCTTTTAATATACATAAATAACTCTTTTTTTTTAGATAACATAAATAACATCTTCTAAAGGTTCATAGCTTAATTTAACCTAAGCCATTACTTAAATTATATAGTAAATATCAATTTATACTCCTATAGTTTGGGTTGTATCAATTAAAATTTTAAACTAATAATTCTAATCATTTAAACCCTAAACTTTCATATGTGAATCAATTTGGATTGGTATACACGAGTTCCATTATCAACTTGAAAGCTGTTCAGGAAGAGGAAACTCGTGATGTACATGAGTTTCTTTAAAGTCTAACTCTAGGTCTGTTATTACTTTACATATCTCTACTCCAAATTCAAAATTTGTATTTTTTATTTATGACTTGTCTCTAATAATATATAGATTATTTAGACTTGAAATTGTGCACTAAAAGAGGATAGCTCTCTGACATTATTTATGAACTTAACTATAATAACATATAGAGATTAACTAAGACTTGAAATTGTATGCTAAAATGAGCATAACCCACCTAATATATAGATATGCTAGCAACCAAAAGTTCTATGGTTCGAGTCCTCCTACTGGTATGTACTAAAAAGAAAAGAAAAAGACTTGGAATTGCCCGTTATGGTAGAAAAATGACGCATTAAAATGTTAGTAAAATTGTGTTATATTTATAAATTATTTAACAATTTTGCTATTTAAGATAATTTCCTTTATTTCTGACCAATTTTATCTTATATTTTCACTCTTGATGGTGTTCGTCTCTTTATTAGAAAAAAACCTAAAAAACTATTGAAATTAAAATAATCAATAATAAAACCAATTATTTAGAA
The DNA here is from genome assembly GCA_031780015.1 of Citrullus colocynthis. Lineage (NCBI taxonomy): Eukaryota > Viridiplantae > Streptophyta > Magnoliopsida > Cucurbitales > Cucurbitaceae > Citrullus > Citrullus colocynthis. The sequence goes on along the minus strand of QLSR01000232.1, from coordinate 132,404 downwards.
TTACAAATCATAGACCAAACCCATAAACTTTCTCACGCTTGTTATAGGGCCATCAAATTTCTTCTTCTCTTTCAAAAGACATTTGATATCTACAATGAAGTTGCAACCATTATCACAACCATAATTGAAATCTCCACAACTTTTGCCACAAACACAACAATTAGAGTTCTTTCTAATTCTCATTGTGAGAGGATGAGGATGATAGGGATAATGAATCTCCTTTGGCAATTCTGAACACCTTTTATCAAAGAAGTTGATCCATCCATTTGAACATGGCCCACAAAAGTAAGTAGAAGGAAGTTTGTTGCATATGTAACAAAGAGTTGGGCTTTGTACTCCTATGATTGTCAATGGCTTGTGACATGCACAACACAAAACCCTTTCTCGTTCTTGTTCTCGTTTGCGTTCTTGTTGGTTGTTGTTCGACCTTTTACCATCATGGCTGGAGCTAGCGCTCTGGTATGACGGTAGAGTTTCATCCTCTAAATCAAGTATAGAAGGTCGGGAGCGAACGAGTGAGTAGATGGGGTGGAGATTCTCGAGCTCAATGTAGCCATGTTGGATTTGAGAAGGTGGGAGGAGAAAATGGTGATGGGGAACCATGGATTGGAAGTAGGATGAAGAGGGAGGAGCCAAGGAAATATATATGAAGAATGTTGTTTGGTTGTGAAGATCAATCATAAAAGGATGGCTATGGTTGAAGGGGTTGAAATGAAGAATGTAAATTCTTTGCCATTCCTTTCATATCATTGATTATGGATTTGTATAATTAAAAATTGTGAAAATTGTGAAGAAGTCAACCATGGATGGGTGGGGGAAATGGGAAAAAACTAAGAAACTTAATATAATTGGTATCGAATTTTATATATACTTGATTTTTCAATTTGGTCAAAAGTTTCATTTTTTCACTCTAAAAATGATTATGGGTTAAAACATATTTTTAATGTTCTTAAAAAATGGTAATGAATTGGAGTCCCTTTGATGTTAAATTTTATTGTCATTGAGTTGTGCAGACTGAATTTCTTAGGATAAAATAGTTGGCATCATTATTTCTATATTTTCTAAAATTTATTATTTTACACAAAATAGAAAGTTTAGAGTTTTAGTATATATATATAATAGATCAATTTATTTTTTTTTTAAAATTTCGAGCTTGTCCTGGACCTAATAGACACAAAATTGAAATATTGTAGGCTTATTAAACAAGTCTGAAAAGTTATGCTAAGCTCATTTTTGTCAAGAAAAAATTTATCTTCACTCATATTTATGAAGATAAATGTATAAAAACCAAGTCGATGTTAAATAACTCAATACCACAAAACAATGTTCCTTATTTAAGTTTGCATATTTATCGAAAAATTACCTACTTTCTTCTTTTCCTCTCTCTCCCTCTACAACTTATGATCCCAAATTATATTTTAACTTAAGAATAAATATAAAATTAAAATAATATTTTTGAGTTATCTTTTCTCCAATCAATAATTTAACTTAGAAAATGATAGGAGGCTAGTGGGTCGTATCAACACTAAAATTTAAAGGTTAGTGGTCGAATCAGCACCAAAATTTAAATATCCTTAGATTTAAAATTCCAATATCGTTATCACATTAATATTTAGTTCCAAACTTGTAACTTCTAACCACAGTTGGTCATCTTCTTCCGAGGAACCCACGAAATTTCAAATCTTTCAATTTTCTTCCAATCCATGTGAGCTTCAGATTTTTCTGCAGCAATGGCTTCCCAATCTCCTCCCTTCAGTTCTCCAACTTCAACCGAAATTCCTATTTCCCAAATGATCGAATCGCTGTCGCAGCTGCAAAAAAATCTCTCCATTGCCCTCCAAAATCACGCCGGCGATCAAATCGAGGAGGAGCGTCAAAACCCGAAATTCGATAAATTGTTGAGCAACATCCAGCATTTGAAGGAGACGTTGGGGATGACAAAGGAGCTCGATAAGAAGCTCAATGAGCCAATACAGAGCAATTAAACCAGTCTCGAGGAGGTTATCAAAAGCATCGAAACAGCTGAAAGAATCTAAGGGAATTTTCCTGATGCGATAAGCAAGGATATGAAGACGTTGAAGTTCCGGATCCCTCCGTACCACAAATTTTCCTTGGCTGGAACACAGCCCGTTTGATTGACAGAGGGAGTGAGACGCCAAGGCAGAGTGAATTTAAGTTGCCAAATTTGTATGCCGACAAGGTGTTTGATGAAAGTCCTGCTTTTATAGAAATTCAGGAAATGTATAATAATGGCTTTAGTGATGATATTTGTAAGAAGTGTTTTTTCTATTTTGCCGTTTTTCCTGAAAATGTTGTGTTAAAGAAGCGGTTTCTTACACATTGGTGGATTGGAGAAGGCTTACTGAAACCCTTTAGGTAGTGGAGATCAAACGCCTGAAGTTCTTGCTGGTAAGATTCTTAAGGAATTTGCAGAGAAGGGTTGGATTGTGCCAGTGAAGGAAGAACAAAAAAAGGTCACAAAAAAAAAATAATTTAGAATCCCCCCTCTTGTGCGTTCTGCTGCAATTAAACTGGCCATAGAAAATGAGTTTTTAGATTATGATTTTGGGGACAACCCAACTGGTAAATATTCTGACTGTGACAGGATTTTTCTAGTGAAAGGGGGAGGCTCTCACCCGCCGGAAGTGCCGACAAAGGATCGGAATTTGGAAGAAACAATGGAAGCAATCTTCAATGTTAGCCAACCTTTCCCTGATTCTGCATTGGAGTGGTTAGCCAAGAAGGGGGAAGTAGACATGAGAACTGTCAAAGTTGTGGAGTGGTTGCTAAAGCTGAGAAACTTCAAAGTTCTTTACTTGGGGAGATGGCAGAGTGCAATTGATGAGCAGCAGATTGAAGTTGAAAGCCTTGAGTTCTTAAAAGGTTTGAAGAAAATGAAAAAACTGAGGCTTTTGAGCCTCCAAGGGATTTCCTGGATCAATGAGCTTCCAAATTCCATAACAACGCTGAATCATCTCAGGGTTTTAGACTTGAAATCTTGTTTCAATTTGGAGAAACTTCCTCAAGGCATAGGATCTCTCAAGAGGCTTACACATTTGGATGTCTCTGGTTGCTATATGCTCAATGGGATGCCCAAGAGTGTATCTGCACTAACTGAACTGAGAGTCTTGAAGGGGTTTGTTACAGGAAATTCAAGTCTTAATGATCTGAAAGGCCTAAAGAAGCTGAGGAAGTTAAGCATCAACACAAGCAACCATAATTTCCCCAATGAAACGGATCTACGTGTTCTCCAAGATCTTGGGGAGCACGGTAAGCTACGAAATCTCACAATCGCGTGGGGGGCTGAAGAGGTGAAGCAACCATCATCGAGCGAATGGAACATTATACGACAAGCATCCAAGAACATCAGCAAACAAATATCCAAGAAATTCACCAAACAAAGGAATCAGTTCGGTTATTTGATGTTAGAATTGCCAAAAGAGCTAGAGAAGCTTGAGATGGAATGTCTTCCTAAGGAAAAGCTACCCCTATGGCTAAATCCTTCAAAATTGATAAACCTCAAGAGACTCTACATTAGAGGAGGGAAACTAGCAGACCTCGGGAACGAGTCGTGGAATGCCGAGGTTGTTTGACTGAAATACATGACAGAACTGAAGATAGAATGGAGAGAACTTCAGAAAATTTTTCCAAATTTGAGTTACTTGCAAAGAGTAAAATGTCCAAGAGTTACTTTCTGTCCTTGTGATGCCAATGGAGTGTGGATGAAGCCATCACAATAGTGATAAAAACAATGGTGGCATCGAGAAACAGCAGTAATTGACATTGACATGTGCTCTCTCTTCTTATTAGTTGGTACTTAACAAATTTCTATATTCAATATGAAATTAAACTTATTGATGACCAGACCTTAAAGTAAAATGTTGGATCATCTATCTCTGCCATCTATATGAAAAAAAAAAAAAAACCCAATTCAAGAAAAATTAAAAAAAAAAATAATATTTTAATTTTTTTTTTTTTTTCTAATAGATGGCAGAGAAAAATGATTCAACTTTTTTTTTTTTTTAGACCCACCCCTACTTTGCGCGAAATTCCCTACTTATTCCCATAATGATATAAAGTGGAGAAAAAAAAAAAAAAAAAACCCTATTCACTGTAATTTTATGTTAAATTACAAATCTAGTTTGAACTTTTGAATTTGGGTGTTTTTTTTTCATGAATTTTTTAAAAAAATGGTCTAATAAACTTTCTTTAACTTTTGAGTTTATGTTATTTTTTGAAATTTTAAACATCGTTAAATTTTTAATTTTGTCTTTATTAATTTTTTAAAATTTTAATTTTGATAAGGCATTTTTTAAAAAAAAATTTATGGACCTACTAAAAACTAAATTGAAAGTTTGGTGTTTTATTTCACATAAAATTTAATTTTATATATAATATATTAGTTAATTTCTAAAAATTTTGAATATGTCATCAATTTATTATACACAACATTAAAAAAATATGTGATTATCGGACATTTTTAAAGTTTGAAAATTGAGAGTGGAGAGACATTGAAAACTAAACTGGTAAATGGTAATTTAAATTTTAGATTTTTCTCAAAAGTGAATATTTAAAAAATGAATCTCTTCCCATGTGTGTATTAAAGAAAAATAAAATTTAATAGGAGAATATATAAGTTGTATTTTCAACATTATAATAGTAAATACTGATTACAATTTCTTAAATGGCTTTGTGTGCTTCTTTGACTTCTCAATGCATTGATGAGACAACTAAGCATCACTCTATGATATGGAAATATTTTGTCCACTTCAAATATAAAAGTTTCATGCATAAAATTGAAAAATATTCTTTAAATTTTAAAGTAGACATCATTGATGATTGAAAATTTGAAACCATAAATATTTAATTAAGTCTCTATTCGGTAACTATTTCATTTTTTGTTTTTGATTTTTAATAATTAAATCTATTTTCTCTCAATTTCTTACAATAATTTGCATTTTTCTTAAAGACAATAGTTGATTTTTTAGCCAAATTCAAAAAACAAAAACAAGTTTTTAAAAGTTATTTTTTTTAGTTTTCAAATTTTTGTCTGGTTTTTTAATCCATTGGTTAAAATGAGACAACAAAAGAAGAAATTTGGGGTAGAAGTAGTGATTAATTTTCAAATAAAAAAAAATGATTACCAAATAAGACCTAAATGATTGAACAAAAAGTTTAAAAAAAAAAATAGATGGTAGAAAATCAAACTTTTTTAAGTTACAAAAAATTTCACTAGATGTCCATGACCTAATAACTCAACTCAAAACTGCAAACACCTTTTTTTTTTAAAAAAAAAAAAAAAAAACTCAACAACAATTTAACTCCATGAACAATTATTTACCACTTAACTCAATTTTGGATGACAAAGGCCTCCTAAATGTGTATTTTCCTCCATTTTCAGTATGAGATTTTTTTTTTTTTTGAGACCCACTCCTAATTGGCGCGAAATTCCCTACTTATGCCCATAATGAGAGAGAGTGGAGAAAAAAAAAAAAAATTCCCCGCAAGCTAAATGAGAGTAGGAACTTGCTCTCGTCCCCAACCCATTTCTCGTCCCCAACCCATTTGCCTCTTTCTTTAAAAAAGTATTATAATAATAAATTAATGTTATTTATTATTATTATTATGTAGATATTATATTTAAATTTTAAATTTTATTGTTTAATGGTTAATATAATGAATATGTTTAAATTTAAAATTTAAATTTTGATTATATATATATAATAATTTGATAAATAATTATATCATTCTTTTAGAAATTTGAATAATTTTTAGGTAAAATTGTCTTGTAAAATTAATCATATAAAAAACAATGAAAGAAATGAACTATTTAATAAAAATCTTTTTAGGATACATATTGAATTTAGTTGATTTGTCCCGCGACATCTCTACTTTTGAGTCAAGTCTTAAAAATAATTAAAAAAAAAAAAAACTTTAATTAGTTTGTTATGCTTCCAATTAGTCGTTGGACTCACCTTTCCTTCTCTCTGTTTTGTTTCTTCTTCTTCTTCAACTTTTAACACCATTTTTAACATGAACCCATTTCACCATTGAACTCTAAAAAAACGAGTTCTCCTTCTCCCATGGCTTCACTGAGTGAGAAATTTCCAATACCCACTCTGTATCTTCAAACTCCACCTTCAAAGAGCCAAACCTTTGATGTAATTCCACCACATGTCAAAGAAATATGGGAAAGATGGAACATCAGAGGCTTAATCCTCTTCAGTCTCTCTTTACAAACGTTCCTAATCCTCTGTGCTCCTCTCAGAAAACGAACCTCAAGAAAACTCCCCATCTTCCTCATCTGGTCCGCCTATCTCCTCGCCGATTGGACCGCCAGTTTCATTGTCGGCCTAATTTCCAACAACCAGAGCAAATCCGACGCCAATATCGACCTTCTCGCCTTCTGGGCTCCTTTTCTTCTCCTCCATCTCGGCGGCCCCGACACCATTACCGCTTTCGCTCTCGAAGACAACGCTCTCTGGCTTCGCCATTTGATCGGATTGGTTTTTCAGGTCGTTGCCACTGTTTATGTCTTTATTCAAACCATTCCTCGAAACAAGCTCTGGGTTCCTGCCATTTTGATGTTTCTTGCAGGAATTATCAAGTACGCCGAGCGAACTAGGGCTTTGTATTTGGCGAGTTTGAGGAGTTTCAGAGCTTCCATGCTTAAAGAGCCTGACCCAGGTCCTGATTATGCTAAATTAATGGAGGAATTTACTTGTAAGAAAGCTGGCCATTTGCCAACTACCATTCAACTTGTGCGTGAACCTAATCAAGAATGGAGTCCTTTCACTAGCACTGCAAAAGAGGGTGATCTGAGTCAGCTTGAGGTTGTTCAATATGCCTTTCTTTACTTTAACAAATTCAAGGGTTTGATTGTTGATTTGATTTTTAGCTTTAAGGAGAGAAATGAAAGCAGGGATTTCTTTTTGAAGAGAAAGCCGAAGGATGCCCTCAAAGTGATTGAGGTTGAGCTTAACTTCATATATGAAGTTCTCTTCACCAAAGTGGTGGTTCTTCATAATATATTTGGGATGATTTTTAGACTCATTTCTCTGTGTTCTGTGATTGTGGCTTTGGTATTGTTTAGCAGATTGGATAAAACTGATTTTAGGAAAATTGATGTAAGGATTACTTATGCTTTGCTTATTGGGGCCTTAGCTTTAGATTTTCTATCCATTTCCATGACTGTCTTCTCTGATTGGACTATAGCTACGCGTATAAAGGATGATTCAATTTTTGCCACTTGTTTTGAACGCTTACTCCGGCTCAAAGGACAGAGACGAGAGTCTGTTCATAAGAAGTCTCCATTTTCAGGGTTTAAGAAGCTGGACACTCCACGGATGTTCCGCCGGTGGCGCGAGTCTGTGTCTCAGTTCAATTTGATAGCATATTGCCTTAGTGAACGCATCCCAATTGATGATTCAAGAAACAGATCAGTCTTTTGTGGCTTCTATCTTGCTTGGATCAATAAAACAGTTCGTTTTTTTCGTTGTATAAATGATTTCGTCATTGATTATTTAGGCGCCAAAGAGTTCCTTGATGATTGGAAATATGTCTCCAGGCAACCAGTTTTGGAGAAGCTTTGGGATTTGATCTTTAACGAGATGCTTGAAAAGTCCAAAGCAGCAGAAAGTGTAGAAGTTACTGAAGAAATATGTTCATCTAGAGGCTCCTATGTACTGAAAATAATGGAGCTTCCATCGGAAATTGACATCGGCGAGTTAATATCCGACATTGATGAAGTAGCTTTTGATGAGAGCCTTATGCTGTGGCACATAGCAACAGAACTTTGCTACAGAAACAAACAAAACACAAACGCCGACGCCGACGCTGACGCCACTACGTATCGCGAATGCAGCAAGCTCTTATCAGATTACATGCTCTACCTCATAGTGATGCTCCCCTCAATGATGTCAGCCGTGGCTGGAATCGGGGAAATAAGGTTCAGGGACACTTGCGCCGAGGCAAAAAAGTTCTTCGACCGAAGAGGATTCGACTGTAGCTCAAGTGAACTTACAACCACAGAGGCTTGTCACGGAATACTTGAAGTGAATGTAAACGATGCGAAACCTGTAGAAGTGAAGGGAGATAAAAGCAAATCTGTACTGTTTAATGGTTCATTACTTGCTAAGAAGCTACAAAAGTGTGAAAAGAAATGGGAGATAATGAGCAAAGTTTGGATTGAAATGTTGGGATATGCAGCCAGCCATTGCAGACCAGACCAACATGCTCAACAGGTTAGTAAAGGAGGAGAGCTCATAACTATAGTTTGGTTATTGATGGCACATTTTGGGCTTGGAGAACAGTTTCAAATCAATGAAGGCCATGCCAGAGCAAAACTCATAGTACATAAGTAGCTTAGAGATGGATTTTCTTTTCTTTTCTTTCCTTTTGAAAAAGATTGCAGTTTTCTATAATGGGTTTGTTCTTTTCCTTTGGATTTCTCTCTTTCTTTGAGATGTGTTGTGCAAAACCACCAATTGGTGTATTATTGTATCAGTTAGGACTGACTTAGGAGCATGTATGAGAATTTTTTTTAATGAAAGGCAATTGCCAACGTGTGGATTGATTTGTGAAAGAAGTGTTTCTCAAAAAATTTATTTTTATTTAAACTCTTTTGATAAAAATTATTTAAAAATACATTTCAAATTCTATTTTGAGTAGTTGCTAAAAATTTCGATTTTTTCAAAATGACTTATTTTTTATATTTAAACACTTGAAAATATATTTCAAAAACACCCTAAATTTGATGGGTAAAAGGTTTGACATTATTTACAACATCATTTTCATAAAATGATGTGTTTTTTTTTTTTTTTAGATGATGTCAATGTATCCTTTGTCCTGAAAATTTTTTCAGATGAAATAGATGTAGTAGTTGACGTGTAAAAAATGATAAAAAGATAATAAAAAATTTTAAACATCATTCTCATAAATTGATATTAAAGCTAATGTGAAAAAATTAATGTTGTAAATGATATCAATACTATCTTAATTTTTTTTTTCTTTTGTCAAAGGTAAGTTTAGTTCAATGATAATTGACATATCCTTCTTCTCAAGAGGCCAAATGTTTAATCCCTCGTCTCTGCAATTGTCTTATGTGTTGAGTTAAGTTATGAAATCTAGAGTTAATATAATTGTGGAGTTAAAAGTCCGTGTTTGAGATGTAGAGTTAACTTATTAAGTTGTGGGTATCTGGTATAGTTTTTCGTAATCTAAAAATTGTTTTTGTGGTTATTTTTGTTTGCTTAACTTTTTGTTTAACCTTTCAATTGCACATATATTTCCCAAATTTAAACCCTCAATGTAGATGACAACTTAAAAACTTTTATATATATTATACAATTTTTTACATGTAACCATTGTACATGAGGTAGATAAATGCTCTTGTTTCATACAAACAACGGAGTTTCAATATATACTTTCACATTGGTAGAATGTACGAGTGTAATTTGCATAAATAAAGTAGGTCATCGAGGGGTCTACCACTTTTTATGACATCTTATGTAAAATTGTAGGTTAGAGTTTATCATGCATGTATGTAAGTGTTGGAAATGCAATCAAAGTCCCACATTGGTTAGATAAGATGATAATTATTGGTATATATAGGAGGACAACTATCACCAATGGTATGAAGCTTTTTAGGTGAAACTAAAAGTAAAGCTACAAAAATTTATGCCCATAGTAGACATTATCATACCATCATAGAGATATCGTGAGGTCACTTGTTCTATACAAATGATATTTGAATCTTATGTTTAATAACACTCAAAACTTTTAATTTTATATCTAGTAGATTCATGAATCTTAAAAATTTTTTAAAATTTTAGAACAAAATTTATAATTTTAAGAATGCAGATACTAATTAGACATATAACTTTGAATATATATATGCTTTGAAATTGTTACTTTAAAAAGCTAAAACTCTTACTTTAAGAAGCTTCAAACTTGGAGAAACTCATAAAGTATATGTCGTCTTCTTCTTCTTCTTCTTCTTCTTCTTTTTTTTTTTTTTTTCTTTTTTCCTGTTAAAATATTGGGATTTAAAACTAAATCTATGGAAAAAGAAGAGAGAGAGAGAAAAAGGCTTTGGAAATGGTGAGTTTTAATCATGAGATTCATGTAAGTTTCTCTCTCTCCCTCCCTCCTTATTAAAGCATAGAGTTTATTCCTGCACTTTAATAATCATCTGATTATTTTTAAAGAAAATTCAGTCTATAAATACTATTTTTATGGTTTTATTTCTATATTTTTCTGTTTACATTTTACTATTCTACAAGTGTTTTTAAAACCTTAATTGAGTTTTAGAAACTAAAAAAAGACTTAAAAAAATAATTTTGTTTTCGAAATTTGACTCGTTTTCCTAAGAATTGTGATAAAATAAATATAATTTTCAAAAATCAAATAGTTATAAACGGAGACATTAGCTCCATTTGATTTTACTTCAAAATTTCTTGCTTTCTTATTTACTTTCTACCAATATTTTCAAAAGCTAAGGTAACATTTGAAAACTAAAAAATGTAAATTTTAAAAACTTATTTATTTATTGAATTTTTTTTTTGAGAGTTCAACTATTTTACTCAAGAAAGAAAGATGAAAAATCACAATAAGAAATTGGAGAAATTTGTTCAAATATAACCCAAAAATTGGACCGGAAATGGCAAACGACCTGAATTTTCAAAAAAAAAAAATGTCAAATGATTCTTTACTAGTGTCCAAGTTCGGATCACATGGAAAAGCTAATCTCGCTCACTCTTCCTTTCCTCACTCACAATCACTCTCATATCTCTCTCTCTCTCTCTCTCTCTTGCTCTCGCTCACTAGAGTTGGTCGCTTCGGAGCTTGGACTTGTGTCGGAGAAAAAAGAAAAAAATATATCAAGAAAGGCAACACCGTAATTTTACGTGGTCATGACATCATCAAAGGGTTATTTGACATTTTTTTCAAAAGTTGGGTCATTTGCTATTTTGGGCCTTTAAAATAGGCTATTTATACAATTTTCCAAGAAATTGAGAGAAAACATGTTTTATTATAAAAAACCAAAAATAAAAAATTAAGGCCTTGTTTGGTAATTATTTCGTTTATTATCAAAAACCAATCAGTGATTTAATATGGTATCAAAGCCAAATGGGCATTCGGACCAAAAAAAAAATTGAAATTTGATCTAGAATGGTAAACTCAAAGAGACACTATCTTGATTCTTGAAGGAGCATGTCGAGGGTCCCACATTAAAAAAATCAACAAACCTCACAATCTTTATAAGATAGATGAACTACTTCTCCCATTCTCAATTGACCTTAAAGATAAAATTTTATATTATCTAATATAATAAACTATACGTTATGATATTTTTTTCATCATCTCTCAATCAAGCATCTTACCTTATAAAATTATTAGTCACGTCCAATAATATCCTTTTATCTCTAATGTTAAACCAAATTGTCAATGTTGGTGTATTAATTTGAGTCTTATGGCTTATACTTTATCCAACTTGGGATCCACACAATTGTTAGATTCAAACAATTTGGACAAATCAAACAATTCATTAGAAAATATCTTTTCAAATATCATACATCTATTATGTTTAATATTTTAAAGGCTAAAATATTGTTTTCATCCCGAGACTTGGAATTTTATTCTTCTTGTTTTTGAATGTCCAATTTTAATTCATATATTTTCAATAAATTTTAATTTTTAATCACATACTTTTGGTTTATTATTGATTTTTCAAAAGCTTTTTATTATTTTTTAACATTTCAGTTGGAAACTTATTTTTCTTGGGTATTTTTTTACCTGACAATTATTATTATTATTATTTAATTAATTTCAAACAAAAAAATAACTTTAAGAGACTTTTTTAATCAAGAAAGTCCTCAAGATGTCATCAACCATGAAAATTTTAAACTCCCACTTGACCAATTGAAGGTCTTGAACTTGAATTTGTGAAAGACTCTTGTCGTGCCTTTCAAGCAATAATTTCAACTATAAAAATAAAATTACTGAAAGGTAGTAGAAATTACCAAAACGAATGCTGACCGACCGAAGATCAACCCTAACTTACATCATATATTTGCATTGAAGATTTTTTAGACAACGAAATACTATTTTAAACTTTAAATTAAAATTATTACATTTTTACATGGATTACACGTGTTCATTATTTCAAAATGGCTCCATCGAATAGCTTTTGTAAAAAGTTTTTATAGACAACAACTTAACACTTCACTTTATCTTCCCTTCGTTCTACTTTGCATCTAGCATTCTATGGTGTAATTTTTTTACGTGAATTATTCCAATAGAAAAAGAAAAACATGACACCAAAAATAATAGGTCTCTATCTAAAAAAAGAAAAAGAAAGAAAGAGAGAAAAAAGTAACAACATTATTCTAAACAAAAATAAGGAAGACTATTTGTCCATTATTCTTTTGTTTTAAAGTATGCATTTAGTTTTTGAATTTTGATGCTTGTATATATTTGAAAAAATTTTATATTTACCATTGATGTGCCAACCTTGTAATTGAACCATTAATGTTGACATATGTACTACATTGAATGTATGTTTATTTCTTGGATAGTCATTTGATGACAGCTTATTCCATAAATGCTGGAACTCAGGTTCGTGGACAACTCATTTGTCGGCATCTTTCAAAATATCATAAAAATCTCTTCTTTATTATATATATAACTTTAGAGTAAGATCGAATCATATCATATGATAATTAATGTTTTGTCGTTATACTATATTTGAATTGAAGCTTACAATTAATTTAGAATTAAAAGGTTTTTTTTTTTTTTTTTTTTTTTTTTTTTTTTT
>QLSR01000232.1:48103-119037 GCA_031780015.1 Citrullus colocynthis | reverse complement strand
GTCACATACAATGTTTTTTTTTTTTTTAAATTATAAAAAATATTCTTAAATTTTACATTTTGTGTCAAAAATATTTTTTTAACTTTAAAGAGTTTTAAAAATATCTTTAAACTTTAAAAAGAATTAAGAAAAAATACTCTTATCATTAGTTTTTTTTTTTTTTTTTATTTATGAATACTATTAGTACTTGTTTACAAAATGTCCTTCACACTTAAAAAAAAGTTAAAAAAAAATATCTATTAGTGTATGAGTAAAAACGGTTAAAATTTCATTACAAAAATACTTCGAGACTTTCAAAAGTTGCATTAACGCTCTTAGTTTAATTTTTTTAAAAAAAAAAGTTTTAAAAAAATGCTCTTACCGTTTATTTACACTCCCATTTGATCACCTTCCTCTTTCTTTTCCTCTCTCTCCTCCAATCTATGACCTAACATCTCTTTACTATTCCTCTTTTTTCTCCCCCAATCTTCTTTAATACTCTCGCTCCCCTTCTTCCTTTTCTGGTCCCTTGATTCTTTTCTTGTTACTATTTTGTTATTTCATGATAATTGTTTAGCCTTTACTTTTTTTTGGAAAAAAATAATAAAAAAATAAAAAATATCCCCTTCAATTAAGGTATATAAAATATAGCAAGAAAGAAAAGAATAGTAGAACCACCACATGACCTTAGGGCTTAAATGTTTTAACAATGTTGTATGTTAGTAGTTGATTATATGTTAATAAGTCGTTTGAGTTTAATACACAAAAAGAAAACACGTTGAGATTTAATTCATGATTTGAGGACAATTAGTAGGAGATAGAGAAGAAAACATGTGCATCACCAAATTTGTAGTGATAAAGACTTTGTTAATCTTTTTTGTGATTCAAATTACACTATTTATTGTAGATAGTTAAGAAGATTCACCATGATGAAATATGATATTCCTTTATTGACCCTTTTTGTATTAGACTATTTATTGTTTATATGAGTTTTAAGGAGAGATTTTGATTTTGGAATTTTACGAGACTTTGTGGGATTTATGCTTTAACTCGAAGTTTTAGTTTATATATAGGTATCTATGTAAGTTATTTTAAAATTGGTTATTTTCCAACTCAAGATAAGTTAAAATAAATTGATTTGTACTATACTAGTAACTTTTTTAAAAGAGGTTAAGAGTATTAACACGATTTTAAAGTTTAGAGGCATTTTTGCAATGATTTTGGGCATAGGGTTTAGATTGGTGCAATATATCAACCCTTTAATTTTATTGGCGCCTAAGTATATGCATTTTCTTGTATTCTCCTCAAATTATAAAATTGTTCTCTCTTTGCTCGTAGATGTAGCTAGTACACTATTAGTTAATCATGTAAATCTAACTGTCGTTTTTACTATTTATGCTTTCTTTGCTGGTCGATTTTATTTATGTCCTAACAATACATTAGTGATACATAAGCTCTTTTATGTAGTTGATCTATGCATATTGTTATTGAGACACTAATATTAGTGATACGAAATACATAATAGATTAACAATGTATATAATATTAAGTATATCATTGATCTACAACAAATATAATATCTATTACACTACAAATAAATTATCAACTCTTTGTATCCCACACCTGAGTTAATAACTCCCCACGCCAATCCTCCATATTATCTATAGATTAACCAATCTTTAACCAAAGAGAAACTTAAGTTAGTCGTTGATTCATATTGTAAAAAGGTCAATAAGCATAAAATTGATGTCTTCAACAGTTAGGCCCATAAATTAACACCTCCACCTCATGTAATTTCTTAATATGAAGATCCCCTTAATTAAATTTTTTATGAACTAAATAAGCAGTTCTACTACAATCAACATAACAATCGTAATGCCGGAGTGAGCTTAACTTCGTGTTAATTAAAAAAAGTACATAATAACACAACATTATTGTTTCTTTTAGTAATAAACAACAATTAATCCACCAGGAACATAGTTAAACAAAATGAGAAATCAAAAGTTTTGATTCCTAATCTTCTATTTCTTCTTCCTTACGTTGCTCTGTGTTTTTCTTCTGTTTTGACATGATGTTGAATTGGATCTCTCCCATCATCTTAGCCGCCAATGGAATGCCACCACATTTCTTTAACAATTCCAATTTCAAATCCTTCAAATTTGGAAGATCATGGGGGATCAAATCTCCATTTTTCCCAATTTCTTGCCGGAAAATTTTCCAGATACTTTCTGGGTCTTTCTGAGGAACCAAACACCGCAAATTTCCCTCTCCGACCATAGCTTTTGCAGCTTTCTCGCTTCTACTCGTCAAAATCACAGCCCCTCCATTCTCTTTTGGAAACCCATCTCTTAATTTCTCTCCAATTTTCTCGAAAGAATTCAAATCAGAGTACCAATTACTCTGTTCTTCCCCTGTTTCAAACTCTTGAACATCATCCAGCACAATCAGATACCGTTTGCCTCTCAGTTGAAGGCGGAGGGCGTAGAGGAGGCCGCCCAGTGTTTGGACGCCGGGAAAATTCGTGTCCACTCCGAGAGAGGTTAGGATTCTCTGCAGAAGAGCGATTTTGGGATCGTCGTCTTCGGTGGAATTTCTTGACATCGAGACCCAAATTCTTGGGAGAAACTTGGATTTCACTTCTGGATTTTGGAGAAGGGCTCGGGAAATTGTCGATTTCCCTATCCCTCGAACTCCGATGATTCCGATTGCTCTGAAGCCGTTTCCGCCGCGGCCGGGTGGTTTCTCGAGCATCTTCTGCAGAACCAGAAGCTCGTTTTCGACGCCGTGGACAGTGGATCCGTCGAAGGTTTCTGTAACCCATGTCGGGATTGGTTGGGCTTCGGCGGGAAGGATCTCGGAATTTTGGATTTCGCCGCTCATGTCTCCAGTGGCCGTGGGTTTGAGCTTTGAGGTGCTTTAATGGCGGAATGAATGGGTTAGTAGATTTGGAATTTATTCCTCACGTGGAAGACGACGCTCATTATTGGAGTTTTGAGTTTGAAGTGTTTATATCTTTAAGTAAAAATTTACTTTTGAATTTTAAGTTTTTTTCTTAAAAAGTAAAAATAAAAATTTCAACTTCCAATTTAAGGGGTAGTACTACTACTAGTACATGCTATAAAATTTGAAGGTTATTTATTTATCATTATTTATTTATGTTTTTAAATAAGAGATAAAATAACATTAGCCAAAAGGTAGGTGTTCAAATTATTTGACAATCCGAACAACTCGGTCTAACTAACTCGAGTAATAAAAACTGGGTTGAGTTAGTTTAAAATTTGAGTTAGGTTGAGTTAATTTTTCTTTTTTAATTATATTTTTTTGGATTGGATTGAGTTGGATCTCAAGTTACAATTTTGAAAAAAACTTCTTGTCAATGCAACGAGAATAAATAGAAAAATTAAAAGAAAACAAAATTAAAAAATACAAAAGAAAAAGGAATTTAACTAGAGGAGGAAGAGATTAAGAATGAGGTGAGAAACAATAGAAGAAAATGTAAAGAAGACAAGGACGCTAGCTAGCCATTAAAGAGGAAGGAAGATGAGTAAAGTGGAGAAAAAGAAGAAAGAGAGCGGAAACATATCAAAAATAAAAAGTAAAAAGGTTTATTATATTTTAAAAAGTGATCAAATATATTTTTATTTTAAACATTCAAACTTCACGTTCTTTTAACAATGTAATAATACACATTTACTAGAGATGTCCACGGGGTAGAGCAAGGTTGGGGATGACTTCCTCGCTCCCCGTTTCCTATTTCATTCTTTGTCCCTGCCAAATTTTCTATGGGATTGAGCTGGGATTCTGTGCAGGGACCGGATTCCCTTAGAAGAATTTTTACCGTTTGATATTTTTAGGAAAAAAATCAATTACCATAAATCACTATTATAATTTTTTTATTTAATTAAATGGTCAACTTTTATAGGATTAATTTCACATGGACAATTAAAATTTAAAGAAAAATTATTCAAAAATTTGAAATGAAAGGAAATAATTATCTATCAAATTATTCATATATATAATCTAAATTTATTAGAATTCAAACATATATATTTTTTACACTAATTCAAACATATTCATTATTTTGACTATTAGTCTTGAAAATTAAATATAATATTTATATAATAAAACTAAATTATTATAATAAATATAAGAAAAATGTCTAATGGGGTGGGGACGGGGAACGGGGCGGGGACGGGGAATGCATTCCTTGTCCCCGTCCCTATTTAGCTTTCGGGGAATTTTTTCCCCACTCCTTCCCCCATTCTCCGCCCCCATAGAGAAAGTGGACATCTCTAACATTCACTTTTATTATATAATAAGAAGAAGAAGGAGAAGAAGAGTCCAAAGATTGCATATTACTAAACTCAAATCTTATAAGACTAAATTTCCATTTTAAAAGAAAAACCTAAATGCAACCAAATTCAAAATTCATTAACTAAAAACCTAAATTTTCTTATATATTATTATGGTTAAGAAAAATTAATTTAAATAATAAACGATTGAAAATATTTACAATAGCAAAATACCACCGTCTTCCTCGATTGCAGATAAATAATAAATTTTGTTATATTTACAAATATTTTTATTAATTTTTCTAAAAGCATTACAAATTTAATCGGTTAAAAAATAATAAAAAAATAAAATGAAAATTTAGTCACTTTTAAAAGTCATTTATTTAATCTTGTTCCAAATCCAGCTACCAAGGAACCCAGAGCTTTCTACTCCGGCAATGGCTCCCTCTTCTCCGATCATCGATCCTCAAACTTCAATCCCAATCCCAACAATTCCTCAAATGATCGAAACCCTTTCAGATTTGCACAAACAGCTCTCTACGGCCCTCCAAAAGCATTCCGCCCAGGCTAAACCCACTGAAGCCGCCGGCGATGATATAGTACCGGAAATTAGTGGCAACATCGAGACCCACAAAGACTCCGAAGTTGAGAAATTGCTGAGCAACATCCAGCTTTTGAAGGAGGCTTTGGAGACGATGATAAATAATCGCGATAAGAAGCTCAATGTGCCGATACAGAGCATAAAAGCCAGTCTCGATGTGGTTATCAAAAAGGTCAAAGAAGCTCCTGCTGGTTCTTCACTGACCCAGAAAATCGGAGAGGAGTATCTCGACGCCATAAGCAACGATATGAGGACGTTGAAGTTCCGGATTCCTTCGTACCGCAAGTTGACCTTGGCCAAAACCACCGCCCATTTTGGTGACAGGGGAAGTGATACGCGGAAGCCGAATGAGTTCTTCAGGTTGCCTAACTTGTATGCCGATAAGATCTTCGACGAAAGTCCCGCTTTCAAAGAAATTCAGAAAGTTTACAATGAATTTAGGGATGTTATCTATAAGCAATGCTTTCTGTATTTTGCTGTGTTTCCTGAAAATGTAGTGTTAAAGAAGCGGTTTCTTACCTATTGGTGGATTGGAGAAGGTTTATTGGACGTTTCAGGCATTGGAGATTCAAATCCAGAGGATGAGGCCGGTGAGATTCTTCAGACATTTGTAGAGAAGGGTTTGATCGTGCCGGTGAAGGAAGAACAGAAGAAGGTCAAAAAGAAATTTAGAATGCCCACTCTTGTACGTTCTGCTGCCATTAAACTGGCCATAGAAAATGGGTTTTTAAATTATGATGAAGGAGACAACCCAATTGGCAAATCTTGTGACAGGATTTTTCTGGTGAAGGGGGGAGGCTTCCGTCCGCCGGAAGCGCCGACGAAGGATCATAATTTGGAAGAAAAGATGGAAACAATCTTCAATGTTAGCCAACCTTTCCCTGATTTTGCATTGGAGTGGTTGGCCAAGAAGGGGGATGTAGACATGAGAACTACCAAAGTTGTGGAGTGGCTGCTAAAGCTGAGAAACCTCAATGTTCTTTACTTGGGGAGGTGGCAAAGTGAAGCTGATGAGGAGGAGCATGTGATTGAGGTTGAAAACCTTGAGTTCTTAGAAGGTTTCAAGAAAATGAAAAAACTAAGGCTTTTGAGCCTTCAGGGGATCTTTTGGATCAATAAGCTTCCAAATTCCATAAATACGCTCTGTGATCTCAAAGTTTTAGACTTAAAATGTTGTTACAATCTGGAGGAACTTCCTGGAGGCATAGGATCTCTCAAGAGCCTTACACATTTAGATGTCACTGGATGTTATATGCTCAATGGAATGCCAAAGAGCATATCTAAACTCACTCAACTGAGAGTCTTGAAGGGATTTGTTACAGGAAAGTCAAGTTTTATGAATCTAAGAGGCTTAAAGAAACTGAGAAAGTTGAGCATCAACACAAGCAGCCAGGATTTTCCTAAAGAGACAGATCTACTTGTTCTTCAAGATCTTGGGGAGCACGGTGATCTTCGAAATCTCTCGATTATGTGGGCGGCCCAACAGTTGACGTCGAATGAACCTCCAGAGACTGTAACAGGAAAGATTATACGAAATCTCTCCAAGCAATTTAGCAGAGTAACTGTGCCACCCAATGATAAGACCCTAGAACTGCCAAAGAAATTAGAGAAGCTGGAGCTAGAATGTCTACGGGAGAAAGAGCTACCTAACTGGCTAAATCCTGATAACTTGAAAAACTTGAAGAAACTCTACATTAGAGGGGGGAGCCTAGAAAAGCTCGGCGACAAAAAGTGGGAGGCAGCCGAGATTGTTCGTCTGAAATACATGACGGAGTTAAGGACAGAATGGAGAGAACTTCAAAACTCTTTTCCAAAGTTGAGTTACTTGCAGAAAGTAAAATGTCCAAGAGTTACTTTCTGCCCCTGTGATGCTAATGGAGTTTGGATAAAGCCAGGACAGTAGTGACCAAAACAATGGTGGCATTGAAAAGCAAGCAGCAACTTAGAAGTGTAGCTGCTTATGGTGATATTCTTGGCTGTCTTATGACAGAGGTTGTATCTTCATCTTTTCTCTTTGAATCTATATTCATTTTAGTATTGTTTCTATGTTAAGTTTCATCTTGTTGCAAAATGTATAGTTGTTTTTGAATTTGTATTCATTTTCTTTGTGTTTGGTGAATATTTGCTCATGAGTTGGGATCGAATCCTCTTTTAGCGAGTTGATTTCACTGATAGAAATATAATTGAGCGTTCTTGGAGTTAGATTTGGATGTCATTGTGAATGTATATTTTGTTAACTAGATTTTGAGGGATTGGTATTTTATAATTTTCTATAGTAAATGCAACATATTTGGGAAATTTCTTGTATACATTTTCATGACTGTCTTCCCTTACTAGACTATTTTCTTAAGAAGGATGATTCATTTTGTTGAAAAGTGCAGTGCAATACTAGTAGTTGTATGATACTCCCATGAAGTGGGATTACTTTAGCTATTTTTTAATCTTTTATATGATCGCGATCAAATAGAATTAAAACAAGTAGATTAATTAGGGCTTAATGCTTTAATTAATAATTAGGACGCTAGTTTTGTTGTTCCAAACGATTCGGTTGCTTGTAGCTTTGATAAATTTAGATGAATTGAGTAAGTCGTTGTGAATATATAATCGATTATATATTCATTAAGATATTTCAATGATAGAAGTTACTAAGAACCCAATTTGCTCCCAAGATTAGAATTCCTACCACTTGATTACATTTACCCTTATTTTACTTTATTGCATTTATTTTCACACTTAATTCCATGAAACACACAATCCCCCTGTTTACCGCTATAACGAGTGAATTAACATAACGAAACATCTTTAGTGCACCCCTGCAGGTTGACCCATACTTGCCACTTGTGCTATGCCATCGTAGTATAGGTAGTAGTTCGGTATTATAAATTTATTTTGATTAGCTCCCTTTGGAAATTAAACAATGTCCAAAGGAAACTACACCAAAATGGCACCGTGATTTAGCTCTTTTTATAGCTTTTAATCCAGGCACAGTTTCACTAAAGAAAGAAAATCTTGGAAAATTGCCCAAAATAATTCAAATCCAAAAACTTCTATCAAATGACTTTTTTTTTTTTTTTTTTAAAAAAAAATGTTTGTTTTAATTTTCTTAAATGTGAAATTCGTAGTTTGCCCTCAATTTAAATGAATCACTTTCTCGATTTCTCTTTTATGTATTTCTTCTTATATTACCAAAACATCAACCCCTAAGAGAGGCTAAGCATCTTCCCCTAGCTTCATTTTTGTACTTAGGTGATGCTTTTGGCCGAGGAAAGCATTGGACATGACTCATTAGATATTTTGTTAGGCTAAGTATGTTGGGTTTAGACCAAGCCAAAGTCAACCCTCTCTCTCAGACTTATTTTGGTCTTAAGATATTATTTTCAGTCCAAATCTTGTTATTTTCTTAGCTGTGTCCCTTCTATTTTTATTTGAAATTATTTATGTCTTTCAATTAAGAGTCACTCATAATATATTCTTATTCTAATGTCCAATTGCTTTGGCAATGGAAACTTTGAGACTACCAAGAAAACAAGCAAGGTATTTGGTAGTTGCTTTATTGTGAATGATCTTTCATTTTTTTTCCTTCCTTTTTCTTTTTTCCAAAAACCGATTTGAACTTTAACCAAATTATTTGCTTTATCCGTTTGATTTTATTTATTATTATTATTAAAGTTTTTTTTGCTCAATGGCTTCTTGAACTAGAAAACGACCTCTTAGACCGCACGGTAAGATAAAAAGTTTATTTACTATTTTAACCCAATGACACAACCTCTCTTTAAATGCTTAGACAATGAAGGTACAAACAAAATAACTCATTTGACAATGACTTTAGTTTGTTAGTAGTAGATTACCGAGTATCCTTTTGGCCCTTTGGTGGGTACCCTTTTGTGTGAGCTTTTGGGCTCTTTAGGGAATTTCCCTTTATGGCATTGCAAATTTGGAGATATAGAAAAATTCAAATTTAGTCCTTAAAATCTAATAGTGATGGACTATATTGTTAATAGGAGTTTGTTAATAATAGAGTCAGATACTAGCAGTCTATCAATGATAATCTATTACTTATAGATTTTACCATATTTGCAATTCTTTAAAAATGTTGTAATTATCCTATTTTTTTACTAATTTCTAAACAAGGGTATTAATGATATTTTTTAAAAGTTCACGGATCCTAATTTCGAAAGCTTAAAAGTGTCATAAGCATTTTATATAATTTAGCCATTTTTAATTTGTTATATTTTTATAGTCTCTTAAACCTAACCCAGTCTCGAGAATCGTAATAATTTGGTTTACCTAGTTGTCTAAATAACAAAACGTACTCCTATACTTTATCATTTATTTTGAAAGCCTTATTTTTCCAAAAAAAGTAAAAAAAAAAAAAAAAGAAAAAAAGAAAATTGTTTAATATAAAAAATCTTCATTTATTTTTGTTTTAAGTGATTAATTAATTAATAATATAATAATAGGATAAATAATGTTAAATTTAGCTTAGGAATACATTACTTGTTCTCTCACCTTTAATTAAGTGATTATTTAATTTTTGATTTCTATACATAAAATTGGTAAATAGAAAACAAATATTTAACTTTTAGACATTAATTTTGGTGCATATCCAAATACATGTATTAATTATCTAAGGCGTTCTAAACTCATATATTTAAATCTAAGATATTTAATATCCATACCAATGAAACAGTGTCTATAATCCAAATATGCCCTAAAGATAGTTTTGAAACATTTATGAAAAATAGCTAATCCTGCAACTTTTGAAAAAATAATAATATTTTGAAATAAATATCAGTTGAAGAATACTTTTTGTAATTTAACTTATATTTTATTTTAGGGATTGACTTCAGCAATAGACTATTTTGAGTCTATATTTTAAAAGATATCAAGAATCTTGAAAAATATCACCTTTATTAATGGCAAATCCATTTGAGGCTTAAGTCATCTTTCAAATTACCATTCTGCCCATTATGGTGTTTTGGTAATTAAAATTTGAAAACTGGAAAAAGAAAATAAATGGGTTATATTTTCTATAATGGTTGATTTTTCCCTTATCTTCTCAAAGATATATATTAATTAAAAAAGATTCCTTACCAATTTTTTTTTTTTTT
Organism: Citrullus colocynthis; assembly: GCA_031780015.1. NCBI lineage: Eukaryota > Viridiplantae > Streptophyta > Magnoliopsida > Cucurbitales > Cucurbitaceae > Citrullus > Citrullus colocynthis. The sequence goes on along the minus strand of QLSR01000232.1, from coordinate 109,055 downwards.
TTTATAATAACAAAACACCGCAATGGATTTTAGGGACTCCCATTGATTGCAAGATCTCAGGTAACTCTCCAATCTACTGCAATTTCAACAAACGATGATTGTTTTATTTCTCCATGACGTAATTTAAGGGACGACACTAGATTTCTTTTCATATTCAAAGCTTTTGTTACCTTTTCTAGCATAATCTAAGGAATGACGACGGTAAAAAATTGGCTACAAAGACAACTGTCTTCTCCAGTGACTATTATGGTATCTTCTCCACTGTCTTAAGGGAGACAATGCCAAAAGTTGACTCTGAGGAATAGAGAGAAAATAATGAAATTAGAATTTTTAATTTTAATTTTTCCTTTTCCTTTATTTATTTTCATTTTCCCCCTCAATTTTACCAGAGTAAGTTTATATTTGTATACTTTTATATATATACGTTTCATCTACTTTTATATTCTATAAATTCAGGGTATGTTAATTAGTACAAGGGTATGTTTCATCCAAATTTCATAGACTAAATAAATATTTTAAAAGTACATCAACTTATGACTTATTTGGATTTATTAGGAAAAAAATATATATTTTTTTTCAAAAAGTCATTTTCATTTAAACAAATTTGATGAAAATTGCTTAAAATAAAAACACTTATGAGTTTGGAAAGACTTTCTCAGAAGTGTTTTTATGTACAATTTTATTTGGTTTGTTATATGCTAAAGATGTTTTTTTTTTTTATTAATGTCTAATTATTATAAATGATGACTATAAAACACTACAAACTAATAATTTAAAATAATAGTCGTGGGAGTTGTCTGTTGGTGGTGATGGCCAGAGTTGACTGTCAGTGGTGGGCGTCGGAGGTGGTCACGCGAAATCAGTGGTAATGGTTGCTTGTGAAAGTTGTTAGAGATGATTGCAAAAAAAAATTTTCGTAATAGATTGCCGATGGTGATAGGGAGTAGTAATATGGTAGAAGTGAGAGGACTGATGAGAATATTTTGATAATTTTAAAAAATATACAAATGAATGAGAGCTTAAATACTCAAAAGTCATTTTTCCAAATGTTGGTTTCATCTTTTCATAAACTCATTTCTCTTCAAAAGTTAAACACTCCAATTATTTACTAAACACTTTACCGGTCAACCAACATTGATACTTTGGAAACATATGAAGCAAAAATGCAAAACGAATCATATTTGTTAAACAGTAAGAGATTCGAATCACTACTTAATGCTAGCTAGCATTGGCATGGATCACGGTTCGTCTAGTTCTTAATTCCAAGTCTCCAATGGCGAAAACCTCTCTAAGCTCCGTTGTTGAAGACAACTCTAGGCCCTGTGTGAACACAACTTCCACCGGTAATTTGCTTTCTCTAAGCTTCTGCTATGTTCATGGATATATATCTCTAATTCTTCCAAAGATGATCCCTGCTTTTGTATTGACTATGAAATCAATTCCTCAAAACCCTAAAAGGTTTTCTGTAGTTAACCCCTTTTCTCTGTTTGTTATAATTGTTACCTAAAATGGATCTTTAGCATTGGGATCTGTTATCAACTCTTGAGTGACTGGAGAAATGGAAGCTTGATAGATTATTTGTTTGTTATTTGCTATAATATAATCTTCAAACAACTAAAGGCTCCTCTTTAGTAACTATTTCGTTTTCTTTTGTTTTTCAAATCGTTTTCTTTCTGTGAGACTTGAAGTATTAGTCAATTTCTAGAAATAAAAAGAAGTTTTAAAAAACTATTACTTTTTATGTTCAAAATTTGACTTGGTTTTGAAAACATTTGTAAAAACTAGATAACAAAGCAAGAAATTTAAAGGTGGAAATGGTGTTTATAGGCTTAATTTTTTAAAACTGAAAATCAAAAACTGGATGGTTATCAAACAAGACTCAAGAGGCTTAAGAAACAGTGCTGTTTTCTATTCTTGTCATAATTTTTATAACATTGTTTGTTTGAGCTATGGACTCAGAGACAGGGCAACCGGCAGCAACCGCGTCGACTCAACTGAGTCAGATGGTGGTAGATGATGTTAAGAGCAATCCAAAGTTTCATGAAACAGCCCAAATCATTGTAAAAAATTGCGGTGACATTCCAACCCTAAATCAGGTCATTGCTGAAGCCTTGAATCAAATTGCAAAGCACTATGGAGATGATTGGACAGTAGAAAGAGCTTTGGAAGAAATAGCTAGCCGTTGCATCATAGGCAAAACATCAAAAAATAAAGAAATATCATTGATGCGGTGTGGGTTCGACATGTTGCCAAGAAGTGACTTGGCAATGATCAATTGTTGCTGGCATAGCAGACAATTTTTCCGCAACAACGGTGGAGTCCATTACAATGTATTGATTACAAACTGGATATTAGAAGAATGCTTTGGCCTTGTTGATCATTTTGACGAGGCATACCATCAGGGACATGATGTTTTAATGAACCTCATAAACCGTGGCCTGCTCAAAATTGAAGAAAGTAGTGATAATGTTGTCCTTATGGAGGAATTGGTACGTGACGTTCCTGATAGTCGATTTAATGGATTCGTTTGGAAGCCTACTTTGGGATTGAGTGGGGTATATGAGGGTAAAAATTGGCTAGGTCTTGACAGTGTTGGGCATGCTGATGGAATGATCAGAACGTGTGAGAAGGACTGGAAAGAAGTTTCCGTACTGCTGGTTGATGGAAATCATCTCTGCCAGGAGGTTATCGAAACATATTTTACGACCCTGAAGGATCTCCAAGTTCTTGCCATTTTCAGGCCCAGGATCAAAGCACTGCCCGTTAGTTTGACCAAGTTGGGAGAGCTTCGTTTTCTTGTGCTTAAAGACTGTGATCTGCTGGAGAAGATTGATGACCTTGTAAATCTGAAGGCATTAATAGTTCTAGAGATATCAAATGCTAAAAACGTCAAGCACATCCCAAACGATCTATTTGGGAGTTTATCTAAGCTCCGAAGCCTCAATTTATCTGGAACTGGAATTGAACAACTTCCTTCTTCCCTCTCAAAGCTTCATGAACTGCGATCCATCAACCTTCGGGGGTGTTGCTGCCTAAAGTCGTTGCCAATGTTGAAAAGACTCGTGAAGCTGCAGCTGCTTGATGTTTCTGGTGCAACTTCACTGGAAAGTCTTGCAGATAAAAACATAAATGCCCTTCAAGAACTTCAGCTGCTTGACCTTTCTCAAACTCTGGTTGGGCATGTTCCATTTCTCAAGGATCTCAGGCAGCTATCTCGTGTATCGTATAGAGATTGCAAAAAATTGATTAGATTACCGAACCTTCGAGGGTTGAGCGGGCTTCAAGTTCTTGATCTCTCTGGTGCTCTAATGCTAAAGGAGATTCAGGATGACACCTTTCCAGAAAATAATGACCTCAAAATCCTTGATCTTTCCAAAACTGCAGTCAGTTGTTTACCTTCCAGCACCCATAACCTTTCGAATCTTGAGCTCCTCAATCTCTCGGAGACGTTAAATTTGGTTGAACTTGAAGATGACACCTTCAAAAATATGGCATGCCTTCGTCATCTCAACCTCTCAAAATCTCTTGTTGAGAAACTACCTTCCCTCAAAGGCCTTGTTAACATACGAGAACTTAAACTACAAGAATGCAGCAAGCTGCTGGAGTTACCAAGTATGAATGCCCTGAAGAAATTGGAAGTCCTTGATTTATCAGGTTGTGTTTCCTTTGAGACATTTAAAGACGAATCCTTTAGCCACATGGCCAATCTCCAGCTCCTCAACCTATCAGAAACTAAGATTGGAAAATTGCCTGACCTATCTGGTCTTCATAACCTCTCTCAACTTCTACTAAGTAACTGCTCCAAACTTACAAAACTTCCACGTCTAGGTTCATCTAAACTTAAGGAGCTGAATGTCTGTGGTGCAAAAAGTCTAAAAGATTGGGAAGCTGAGTTGCCCGAATGTATGAATCAATTGGAAATCCTCAACCTATCGGAAACACAACTAAGGTCTCCACCATTGAACAATTATACCAACCTTAGGGAGCTTTCGCTAAGAGGTTGTGAATTACGGATGACACTGCAATTGGATAATCTCTCAAACCTCGAGGTCTTGGATTTATCACAGACACGTATCAGTTCTTTACAAACAATCACAAGACTCTGCAAGCTTAGACAACTTCTGCTAACAGATTGTTCAGACCTACAAGAGATTCCTACTCTAGAACCACTCGTGAAGTTGGAGGCTCTTCATTTGAAGGGGACACAAATCAAGAAATTCCCTTGTCAGATGGCTAAGTTAACTCGACTAATGCATCTAGAACTGCCAGACTTCTCAGACACTCTTGGACTCAATTGGACAGGCATAAAATCACTTCCTGGAGAGCTAAACTGGGATCAATTTGGTATGCCCTCTGAACTTCAAAATATTAAAAACAGGCCTTCCATGATTGTGAGAAATATGAATTCTTTCAAAATTATGAAGGCAATACCTGACATATGGAACTCATGCTTCAATAAATTTTTCATCACTGTATGCCCTTTAAAAAAGGGTGAGGAGGATGACGAAATCTATGTACTACAAGATGGGACTAGCTTTGAAGATATCTACTTTCATGTCATGTCTTATCATGTCGAGTATTCCCCGTTCTTGGAAATCCGCGGATTTGAGACCTTTCCCACTGGTCTTGAGGATGCTCTTGTGAAAGTTGAGTATGTTTCTTTAGTTGAAAATGGGTTTATTAGAAGCTTATCTGAATTGGGTAATGCAAATAATTTAAAAGGCTGCTGGATTTGGAATTGTACCAACCTGGAGAATCTAATGCAGGAAGACAAGGATAACCTTAAGTTGTCAGAAAATCTAGACAAGGACAACCTTAAGTTATTGGACAATCTAGAGATTCTATGGATATCCAACCTTCCTATCTTGAAGATTGTGCATTCTACAGGCCTTCAATTCGATAGCATCAGAAATCTCAAACAGTTGTATATAGATTCTTGCCCACAGCTTGAGACTCTATTCAATTCCTCTCAACTCTCGAAAAGCCTCGAGATTCTTCATGTTAAATTTTGTGATAGATTGAAGTTTATATGTGAATCCAAAGAAGAATGTTCCTTAGAGAAGTTGCACTCCTTGAAGCTGTTAGAATTGCCTGAGTTGATAGACATTGGCCTTAAACTTCCATCCTTGAGAACAGCTGATATTAGGAACTGTCCTAAACTTAGAGAAAGCTAAGCATAGACCGGACTCGTGAGCAATGGGATGGAAGTCAAATACATGAAGCACATTTTGCTGCCAGTGCAGGTTAGCTCTGTTTATATGTTGATAGTTTAATATTTCTTAGAACAATTCATGTTGTGCCTTTGAAGAATGTCTGATCTGGAAAAGTGGAAAAAATATTGAATTGTTTACAACCCTTTAAATAATCTAACCAAGATATGTATTTTAATTTTGTCCTTGATTTTTAGTTATGTTTCAATTTACATCCTTATTAAGTTTTAAATGTTTTAGATTCATTCTTTATGATTTAAAGTTTTAAGGAAGAAAGGAACGATAACATTGAAATTTTTGTATTAATTGAATTATAAATATTTTAATTTTTATTTAGTGGATCAAACTATCCAACCATAAAATAAGTATATCCCCCATTGAGTCATCAAAAACTACTTTTTGGTGTTTAAACTTTCTGAGAAGTAACAACTTAACCGTAAATTGTAATTTGTAATGTTTTGGTTCCTATATTTTTTAAATTGTAACAATTTAGTTCTTATACTTTGCAATTTTGTAACAATTTAGTTCCTATCACCAAAAATATAACAATTTAGTTCCTATCACCAAAAATATTATTAAGATTTAATGAAGCTTCTCACACATATATATTGACATTGATTTGGGATTAAATTTATTTATAAGCTATAGATACTAAGTCATTACGTAATAAAAGTTAAAATTTAATTTTGATGCAGTTTATCACAATAGAGGGTAAATTGTTACAAACTTGAAAGTATAGAGACTAAATCATTACAAACTAGAATTTAGGGACTAAATTGTTACTTCTATGAAATTTAGGGACCAAAAGTGTTCTTTTAACTCTAGAAATATGGTACTACCATCTTGATAATTAGACTTTAGGGACCATACATGTCTTTTAACCTTAAGAAACATCTAGCCACTCTCTTAAGTTTTTATATCATTGTTATTTTGCAGGTGAAGATAGTAAATCACCAATCTTGAAGCAAAACTAACTTGCGTTACTCGAGCGATCAGACTCATGTATCTGAAGGTTTGAATCCCCTACTCATCCGATGCCTGCAACATCGAAGCTAAGACAGCTAAGACAAAAATTAGCTTCAACTTCACAATGATCAGCTTTCTATTAGTGATAGATTTAGAAGCAGCAAAGAGTTGGGTTAATTTTAATTCATCCCAATGAAGATAATGCCTTCTCTGATTTCAAACATGGATTTATTCCCTACTAGAAACACTTTCCTTGTTTTAATGTAAACTTCAGTTACATTAGAGTAAATTTGAGTGGTAAATCTCACTTTTATTTACTATATATTTGTAGTGCTGGTGTTGTCATCCAGTTTATTAGCAGCCTCAATACGAGTTCTTAAGTGAATGTTTGATAACTATTTAGTAAATTTTTTTTTTTTTTTTTTTTTTTTTTAGAACTTGAAGTTATAAATACTCTACTTTCTTCACCTATTGATTTCTTTGTTTTGTAATCTACTTTGTAAGAGTGCTTTGAGAAAACAAACCTAGTTTTAATTTTTTTTTGAAATTTTGCTAAGAATACAAGGGATTGTTTGGGATGCTAAGTTGAGTTTAAAGTTTGAAGTTAATACATTGGAGCTAGAAAGTTTGTGATTTGAAGTGTAAAGTTAGAGGGAGGGGAGAGAAAAAGGAACAAAGATGAAATTCTTTGATAAATGTTTCCACTTCAATAGTGAACGTTGTTGAAAGTAGTGTAAATTGATTAATGAAGTAGTGGGTCAAACACCCCCTAAATGCTTAATTAGGAAAGATAAAAATCATATCAAAGACACTGTAAGAAAATAAATACCATTTTCGAAAACACAATATTGAATTGTTATTAAAAAAGAAAAACCTTAAACGATATCATATTTTTTTTAGAGATGAGGTGATTGGTAATGACCGAAGTTTAAATTTGAGGTCTTAGTTTTATAGAAATTTTTATAGAAATATCAATACAATGTTAACTTCAATAGATATTTTTTTACAAATTATGGTAACAAAATATTTAAATAAAATATTTAAATTAGTTAATAACCATCTTATGGTTTTTAAATAAGTTAACTTGTTGATTATTTATTATTATATTTATACCAATGACATTTTATTGATCGTACTCTATTTTCTATATTTTTTTTATGATATAATGAAAATGTCAATTTACTATATCGAACCCATCAAGATGTTGACAAAAATTTAATACCATACTAATGACAATGTTAGCCACCGTGTCACAACTCATCCTGTGACAGTAATAAGAGTAGAGTACAAACTTGGTGCTGAAATTTGTCGATATTTTACATATATGATATGATTACAGTTTCAACAAGCTTGGTGCTGAAATTTGTCGATATTTTACTATGATTACAGTTTCAACAAGCTTGGTGCTATGTTTTTTCACCTTAACATTCTCCAAATGATACTCACAGCATAGAGAAACTCTAAGCTATTATCATCACATCACTTAAAATATTAGGATCTCAAGTAGTTTGGCCTGATCAAATGATACATTAAATACTACATTTCACAAATACAAACAATAAATTGATTGAGGCAAAGAAGTTGAAACCAAAGAGCAAATGAATTAAACAGGTTCACTAGCTATTTTCACCGGTTTCTCTTTTAAAAATGCTACATCGCCATTGGAACTCATCAGTAAATGATGATCCGATTCCTCCTCTTCGCTCCTTGCTGATGTAGAAGATGCTAGAGATTCCGACCCATCGTCGTCATCTGAATTATGACATGCCAGATCACAGAGAATAATTAAACAGGAAGACGAAAATGATCCTAAACCTTAAGGGCAATACAGAGCATGTTTAATGTTAATTTATGTTCCCATTTCCATCCCCAATATGTTCATTTCACATGTAAATTCAAGTAAAACTACGGTGAGTTAATCACAAACAAACAGATGCTTTGTCATGATAGATATAGTTTCATTAACTCATTAAAACGCCAAAAGGAAATCACTCCTAAAGTGAAGAATGCATAAATGATTCACACCCAGAGAAAATGTTGAGAAACACACCAGAATATGCTGGATGATCAGGAAGGTGTCTCACTGCTGAAATCTGAATGCTTTCTGGAAGAAGACAATTGCAGAATGAACCTGAAGCTCCAAACAACAGTATGATCAGGTGAAAGAACTATTCAAGCATAAAGAACCCCCAGCAGAATACAAGAAGAATATATAGTAGTTGGAGCTCGGCGAAAACAACTTTCTACACAAGAAGCTAATGGATTAAAAATACTTCTAGAGGGATCAACTTTAGTGTTAAAATCAGATCACGTAAAAGAACTATTTTCCCTGTTCATCACTAATATATACGAGTCAAAATCAAAGTGATAGCATATCGACAACGCAATTCTAAGATGGGAACCAGCTAAAAGTGAATCCAAAAATTGCACAGGGTTGAGCCAAATACAGAACAAAACTAGACTCGTTTTATTGAAGTTCACACCATAAAAAGGTCATTTTATATTGAATCATACATATCTTATTCAACCCACAATTTTAAACATTTCCAGAGAGGTAACAGTTTGGTAAGTGTCAATGAAATGAAGGACGAAAGATGTAATGATCAGAAATGAACGTTTAATGAAAACTTTAAAGACAACAAACATTTAAATCTAGCTTTACAGAATGAGGTGGCTTAAGAAAATATTGGTTATAATATTTAGGAGTAATATTTTAAGGAGATTCTGAAGGTATACTGCCAATTGACATCCTAAGGCTTATAGCGTGACACAAAATTGCATGCTGTTGCTGTAGAAGAAAAGATTTCTTACCTAATCGGGCAAGTCTATTCACCCATCCAGGAATGGGCTTCCCAGTTAGTCGCATGCTGACTTCTTCTGTAAAATGGTTGCAATTTTTGGCAATCAAATGATATGTGTCACCGAGATACTCTGAAGAAAGGTGCTCCATGAATGATCGAAACTCTGCACGAGACAAATCAGTGCTTCCCAATAAAACTGACCTTCGGAAGACAAATCCAGGGCAACTTTTTGGCTCTACCTCAAACACCCCACTGGTAGGATATTCATGTGCTCCAAAGCCATACTCCATACCATGAACTGAGTATCAAATCAAGTAAAAACAATTTTATGGAAGGATAATAAATGCAACCAGAACAACACATTATGACTGGAATTTTCAAACGGAAGCATATATCGTCAGTTATGTTACTATGAGGTTGTTGGTGATCATGACCTAAATGTGACAAAAGGATTTTGTCCCCGACATACACAAAGCTTCTCGTATCTTTTTATAGAAATGTGACCAACTATTTTAATCATTTATCCTATTGAATGGAAAGATAACATCAGCTGACTAATTTGTCTACAGTCAATAATGATAGGAACAACTCAAACAGGTTCTCCAATTTTTTCCCCTTATTGAACCATCTAAATATTATACAATGAACAAAACTTGAGGAATGTGTAGTTACTCAAATGGCTTCTAGTTGTACTCACTATGTCACGACTGACACAATGGCAAAGCATGAAATGATCAATTAGATATAAGCATCAATATAAGGAACAATTCACTAGCATGAACACATCCTCAACAGAACCATGGAAGAATCTGTTACACATGAAACTTAATAAGAAGATTTTCTACAAAACCACTGCCAAACAATGGCATGCTCACTTACATTTGCGACAGTCCTGTGGAATATGTCATACTCAACTTTCATATTCCTAATTAATTTAATAAACACTTTCCTCTGACCATTCATTAATATATTTCAAGAAAGAGCTCAATATTTCTCACAGATAAGCGCCAATAGCCCCATGAAGGTTCAATTGATCATACTCTGGATGCTCCTATATCCCATCAATCCATTCAGAAAAAACGTAAATATAGGATTGCAAACTAGTTACTACCTCAAATAATGGGTGAGCTCAAAGATATGTTCCTAATAACTTCCAAGTTCAACTAGTTCCAGCTCCCTCCCAATCCAACGCAACTAAAACATATCATTCGGTTATCCATGCATCTCATATCCAAAAAACAAAAGTTATCCATGCTTCATATTAATCTCAGGCTAACCAATTTACCACCATTGCAAACAGAACTTCCCAGTAAATAATAACAACAATAATAAACAAATGAATCTTTACACAACAACAGCTCTATTGTAAAGAAGTATATAATTTACATACCCTCAATACCCGAATGAAAGATTCCAAGCCCAAACCAATAGAGATAGTTATTTATAGGAGTAAGATCATAGACATTAAGATATAGCAAAGCATGACTGCCGCTCTGCTCCTTGTCCTCGGTAAAATCCGGGCTAGATCCCACTGGAAACAGACGCATTGTGTCTAATAGCCAGCGCGGTATGGAAAAAGACGTCAAAGATTACAGACTAATCATCTTCGCAAAAGACCCTTCAAGAAACCTGAAAATTCAAAAAATAAGTAGCTACAGAATTACTAGATTTCTATAAACGATAATCTCAAAAACTAAAAACCTGAGAACTGGGGAGAATTTTCAAGGGATAAAAAGAAAAACCTTGAGCGTCAGTTTGGCTGCCGAGAAAGTTGAGATAAAGAAGATCTCAATCTTCGCAAGAAAAAACCTGAAGAGACGAAGCTGCAAATCCAGAATTTGCAGAAACAAAGAGGGAATCTGAAAATTGAACTAACACTCAAAGGTTACACCGTAAAAACATCGAAATGGGGCGAATTGAACAGAAATTGAGGACAATTGATCGAATCCGAGAGACAATGAGGATGACCTGAAAGAGATCGAAGAAAGAGTTTAGCGATCCCGATCCCTTCAACTTTATGAGAGAAATGAAAATGGAAACAAAAGGAAGAATTGAAAAGGCTCAACGAAATCTGGGGTTTGAGGAACACAATCAATCAATTATGGGGAAAAAATGCCCTAATGTCCATTGTCCCCTTCAACTTCAACCTCCATAACCTTTGTGTTTTTCCAAACGTTAAAATATTACTCACTTTTACGTTTTTACCCTCCCTTTTTATTTATTTATTAATTAATTATTATTATTTTTTACGATATGTAAGATGGGAGGTTCGAACCTATCCGTTGATAATATAAGTATTATGTCAATTGAGCTATGTTCATAATAATTTGGACACTATTTGGCAACTATTACGTTTTTTTATTTTTTGTTTTTGAAAATTAAGTATGTTTCATCGCATTTTCTTACCCTAATTTGCATCTTTCTTGAATATAAAAATTGAATTACTAGTCAATTTTTTTTTTTTAAAAAAATTAACTTTTTGAAAACAACCTTTTTGTAGGTTTCAAAATCTAGCTTAGTGTTTTAAAACATGAGTAAAAAGTAGATAAGAAAGTAAGACATTTAGGGGTGGGAGAGGTGTTTACAAGCTTCATTTTCAAAAACTAAAAACCAAAAAACAAATAGTTACCAAACGAGGCCTTAGTTTTTCATTTTTCATTTTTGAAATTATGCTTATAAATATTACTTTCGCCTATAAATTTCTTTGTTATGTTATTTATTTTTTACTGATATTTTAAAAAATCAAGTCAAATTTTAAAGAAAAAATAATTTTTATTTTTGAGAAATTGACTAAGAATTCAAGTGTTTATTCTTTTTACCATAATATAGAATTTAAGAAAAACACAAGCATAAAATTCTAAAATAGAAACTAAAAACAAAATTGTTAGCAAACAAGTTCTTAACCTCTTGTATTTTCTAGGAAAGATAACGAATTAATTATTACATTATTCATTTCTAAACAAATAAATTATTACGTTATTCAAATGATAGAAGCTAAATAGTTATGAAAAAAGGGAAATTATTTTAAATGACAAACCTATTGAAAATATTCACAATTAATATCAAAATATACTGCGATGAATCGCGATAGACTACTATTTGTGTCTATCATGACAAAGATACACATAGATAATAGTCTAATACTAGGGTTGGCAACGGGGTTGGGAGGGGCGGGTGGGAGTTCCCCGTCCCCGACCCTATAGGGGGAATTTACCCCATACCCGCTTCTGTCGAGGAAACGAATCCCCACGAAGATCCATTTTCTGAGATAGATCGAGAGCGAGACAATGAATGAGGGCGTCACTTGATTTTATGTATGGTTGGAACCAAAAGTCACATGATCCCCAATAGGTTTTAAAATAATATTATATTATTCTTTGTTTGTCTTAGAATTTTGGAATGAAGGATTGGTTTAAAAATTTTACAAATTATATGGTTGATTCTAATTCCAAATAATATTGTGAACAAAATGACAAATGTAAACTAATTGGAAAGAAAAGCTCCAAAATAGAATGGAAAAATGTGGGCCATTAGGTCATTTTCACAACTTTTGCTTCTTCATCTTCTAATTTGTCTATTAGCTTTGAACACATGGGGAGAGGTCTTTGCTGTCTGGCTGTTGTCTAGTCTAGTAGATATAGAAATCTAACAAGGGAAAAAGATTATAACTTCTTCTAATTTTTCTTACTCTAGGTACATTAATCTGTTAAACTATATTTAAGTTGGTAGTTGTTTTCTTCTATCAAAACCAATAAGTAAAAAAAAAAAAAAAAAAAAAAAGTGTATTAAATAAACAAAGTATTACGGTTTTTATCCAAAAATTAACTGTAAGAATATTGAGTCTTTTAAAAATATTTTTTTAAAGAAAAATACAAAATTTAGTAGTGTTTCCTATAATTTAGCCAATTTAAAAAATGTATGCTAGTTTAGTTTGCATTTCTCTAAGTAGCTTTTGTTATCTTTGGTTGAGTTTTGATTGAGATTTTGTTTGATAAAATGAAAAAGTGAAAAAGAGAGGCATCATAGAGAAAATTGGCATTTTTATATATATATATTGTTTTCTTGAATGGATAGGTTAGTTCACATTGGTTTTGGTCAACATTTGACCAGATATTTATCCATCCATTAGTAAAATGATCACACAATTTAATGATATTTATTGCTGAACTTCATTGAATAATTATTTGGTTTTTTTTAAGTTTTTAAAAAATAAACTTATTTCACCTCAAATTTCTTAGAATAGTTTAACAGATTTTTAATAACATGTTTATTAATTTGGAAGACTTGGCTTGATTTTTTAAAACCTTGAAAACAATTAAATGGATAACAAATCAAAAAATTTAGAGGTGGAAGGAGTGTTATAAATGTTGGGATTGATGTCCTAAATCTCTTGCGATCTTGTAGTTTTGTAAAGTTATAAATACATTTTATTTATTCAATAAAATAAGCAGTTATTTTATTTGTCTTTTGCATTAACTCAATTCGATAAACTAAGATCCATGGTTATTTTATGTAAACTTAAGCATGCATGTGGTTAACATACAAGGATGAATCATGTTTAAGTAATAACCAAAAGGTCTGCAATATAGGGATAATGTTGGGTATTTTATTCTGGTAACATTATGGATACGATCCACTTTGTAATTGTTACAAAGAGTTGTAAAGTGTTACAAACGATTTGATCCTAATTGTTCATGGAGATATGTGAGTGGGGGTATACTATCCAACAAGTTTGCATAGGATCGGACCGTGAAATGTTTAATTTCTCTTTGTAATGTCGTTAATTGAAGAAGTTAACATTCCATAGGGATGACTATAGGTGACTCGACTTAATCTTAGGTGAGTAATGAACTCCTGTTTGTGAGGACAATCCCTTAATCTGTTTGGGTGAGAGTGACCAGATTGTTGACTTAATATATCTACCATTTTGAGTATTTGTCTGAATAGGGAGCTGGGAATATATCTTCACAAGATGGAATTCACTCTTTCTCATCTTTAGGGTAAGTAGATAAATTACTCCCTTAAGGGCTAATTTCGGGTTTTGAACAAAGAGGCCTCACTCTCTACTGGCCGAGAGGGGTTAGTTTATAATTAGACTATAAACTATTTGACCATTAGAGAAATTAGTGGTACTTAAGAAGTTAAATATAACTATAGGGGTAAAACGGTAATTTGAGGAATTAATGGAATCAGTGGTACCCAACTGTAGTTTCAAGTAATTTGTGAAGGGTCGACTTAATGTTGATTAGTTATTTCTATTGACACAGAAATATATCTATAGTGCGAAGAGTGTAGTTATAGGTATTTAGTAGAGTGACCTACAGTTATTAAATATTGATTAATCTAATTAAAGAGTTTAATTGATTAATCTCGTATCATTGAAGCTTCCAACCTATAAGTCCATAAGGTTTCCTTGCTAGCTTATTAAGACTTTGTATAAGAATCAATTATTTTGTATTAATTTGAAATGTTCAAATTAATAAGGGAGTTAATTGTATATGATACAATTAGTATAATGTATATAGATACATTATAATATAAAGTTATTTTTTAATGAGATTCAAATTTATACTTTATGTTATAAGAGAGATAAATATTTAAATAAGATTTAAATATTTGTATGAATGAGATTCATATAAAAACTATATATTAAAATTAATATGAATAAGATTCATATTAGGTTATGTGATATTTAATTTATTTACTAATTAATTAATTATATATGTAAACATGATTTAATATATATATTTAAATTAATAATATTTTTTAATATTATTAAATTAAAAATAACTCCCCAAGTTTAGGGAGTTATTCCCACTCTCTTGTAAGCCTTATGTAAAAGAGAGAAAGACAGAGAATTTGAGGCAGTGCAATTAGCAAAAGGAAAAAATTAGTGTGTTAATTCTTTCTGAAAAAATTCTCTCAAGATCTCTCTCCCTCTCAACCTCTTCCTCTCTCACCAAAATCAAGAGAGCCCACAACTCCTTTTGATTCTTTCTAAGAATAGCAAGGAAGGCTTGCTTGATGGTATTCCAAAGAAGGATTATGTATTCCTTGTTGAAGAAGGTTTTTTCAAGTTCGTGTTTGGTGAGAATTAAAAAAGCCTACCCGAAGATGGTCTTCGAAGGTAAAGAACCTCAAACACTTTATTTTCTTCCTATTGCATGCTAAGTTTTTTGGTTTATCAAAATTTCTCTTCTATGTACTTTTATGTTTTAAAAAGAAAAATTATTGGCATACTGCTGCGATCACTCACTTCCGTTGAGGATTCAATTCCTTCAATAAACTTAATTTTGAAATTTTGAAAAACAAAAAACGAAATAATTACCAAATGAAGCCTAATTTTTTTTTGCTCATATGAGATAAATGGCCTAATTAATTAATCGTCTACAAATCGATTAAGTAACTCTCCTTTTAGAATCAACTTAATTAATTAAGAGATCGGAAGTTTAGATCTTCTATTCTCACTGAGCTTAACAAAATTAATAAAGAAATATATATATATGAAGAAAAGTTTTATTTTTCTTAGTTATGGTTTTCAAAATATAGCTGAATCAAACAAAGATTGAGATAAAGTTAATTGGTATACATTCTAATGTATAATTTTAGTTTATATACTTTCAATAAATATTAATTTTAGACATTCAAAGTTTGATTGGGTCAGCATTGGTTTAATAATAATAATAAATTTCATGCAAGATGAATATACTAGGGTTGTTTGGATCACATATATTATTTCATGGATATGAATATTAAATGTTTGGGTTTAAAATATCTGACATAATTAATGTTTGTGTTTGGATCTATAGGACAATTAACGTCTGAAAGTTAAATGAATGTATTTGATTTATCAATTTTGTATATAAAAACTAAAACTAAATAATTATTTAATCAAATATAAGAGAGCAATTAATGTAATCATAATTAAATTTAATTATTTCATATATTGTTATATTATTACTTATTTAATCATTCAAAATATCAATAATGGAATATTTTCTAATTAAACATGATTTAAATTATTTCATTTAATTAAATAATTAAGATAACATAAAACAGAAAATATTAAATGTATTGGTTGAATTTATTAAGTCTAAATAATATATTTATATATAATAATAAAATTAAAATTAATTGTTATGATTAATTGATATTAATTTATTAATTGATCATACTCCATTCATCTCCTAAGTATAAAAATTTGAGGGTATTAAAAAACTCATGTCAGATGGGTTTCAAAGTTTCCTAGATATTAACATTTTGGATTTTAAAAAGTGAAATGTTAGGAAACAAAGATATTAATTGTCTATTTGAAATCTCATGACAATATCTATGAAAAAAACAAGCCCCACGTATAAAATTTTCCAAAATTTAAAGTAGAAATGTTTCAAGATAATAAAAGCTTTTTTTTTTTTAAAGTCAATAATAAACTAGCATTAGAGACTTATTTAAGATTTATTGAAAATATATGGACTAAAATTAAATATCTAAAAGTATAAGAACTAAGATTGAATAAGTTATAATAATAAAAAAAAAATAGTATTTTATTCTTAAAAAAAAAAGTATATTTGCAAAAAAATTGCATTAATAACCTTTTATCCATTCAACCTTCATATACCTAAGTAAAGAATTGTCTATATTCCACATAATTTATAATGTGTATTGTTGAAAAGAAATGAATTAAGAGATAAAAGACAAAGAGTTGTATCAAACACTTGAAAAAAAGAAAAATATATTGCCTTTTTTGTCTTAGCTATTGACCATTAGCTCATCTCAATTTTATATTGTATTAGTTTTGTCTATTTATTTGTCCTCCACATGTTTTATTATTGTCCCATTCTCATCATTTTACATATGTTTTATAAATACATTATCATAAAGATTAGTGATAGGTTAAATTATAGTTCAACAAGTAAATTTTAGTTTCTTTTATCTTTATAATTATATTCTTTAAGTTAATCTCTTCTTGTCCTCTAGTCAAAAGATGATTGCAAATTCTAGTTGACTTATGAAAACCTTTTCATTTACTCAAATAATTACACTTGTTTAAATAAAATTAATTATTGTCTGGTTAATTTATTGAAGGTCCTTTTGAAAATCATTTTATCTTTAATTTTGTAATTTTTAAAATATTAATTTTGATTATATTGTTTATTTAGTCCCTAATGATATATAATTATAACATTCCATTAAACATGGCAACTTGGGCAAATTCAACATGTGTTACACAAAAGAAATAAAAATATTAATTTAAAAAATTATTGAGTAAAACGGGTTGTTTGACATTCTATTCAATATCTACCCCCAACCATGAATACAATTTAAAATTTGCAAGCAATTATTACTTTATTTAAATATTAAATTGAAATGAAGGTATATGCAATTGGGGCTGTTTTATATGTTGTCCAAACATTAATTTTCAAACCAAGAAAGGCCCTCTCACCTTCCAATTCAAACATGTGCAAAAACCTATTTTCTCTCATTTCTTAGTAACATATTTTTAATTTTACTATCGCTTTCCTTTCATAATTTAATTTTTTTTTTTTTTTTAGTTATAAGTAAGCTGATTTAACTTGGGTTTTGATTAAAATATGTATCACTTTTTTAATGAAAAAATCAAACCGATTTGAAAAAATCGACCAATAGTTATTATTCTAACCAACTTAATTAAGTCATCTTTTTCCTTTAATTTCTACTTTCATCTCTAATCATTTATACCTATTGTTATGGGTAATTTTGGATCAAAATGTTAAATCCAATCAACAAGGACAAAAGATAATTGAATCAGAATCATGACGTGAACAAGGGAGCAAAGTTAGACCTTTGAGCCCAACTTGATCTACGAGACTGAGGAGCCAACTTAGCTATAGGGCTTGAGTTGGGCCCTCGGCCCAATCTTCCCTTGCCTGAGGAGCCTAACTTTGCATAGGCATGCCCTCGAGACCAAGAATCCCACATAAGATTCAATTAGGTTATCGAATAATTTTATTCCGAAAGGAAACAAAAAAAAGACCTAGGTCAACTTTCTCTATAAATACATCATTATAGTTTTGTAAGAGGTTTCGAATCCTACTTATAAACACCCTAGCTTCCACACTCTTTCTTCTCTGACTTAAGCATCAGAGTGTGTGTCGCAAGCACCACATCATTGTGCAGGTTTTTCTTTTGCAAATCACATTCTTCTCCACTTCAAACAAATGAACTACTAATGCCATGTAAATATCAGGTGTATTTCCTTGTCCAAATACCTATTATACATCATATGGAATCAAGAAAATTTGAGAGATGTTGATAAAGAAAGGGAAACAAACCACAATGAAGATACAATGGTAGAATCCTTTTCTTAAGGAAGGGTCGTTATGTTGAAAACCAGATATTATTTGTTAAATTGTTTTTTTAGTCTTCGAGTTTTGAAAAATATAAGTGTTTGGTTCCTAAATTTTTCCAGATATACCTCTTTTATCCCAAATTTGTTACAGTAGGTGAATTGGATCATAAACTTTTAAAATGTATCTTTTTAATCATTAAGTTTTTGAAAATAAGTTTAAAAGATCCTTGCAGTAATTATTTTTTATTATTTTAAATTAAAAAAATAATTTTATAAAGAAGAAGAATTATTTTAAATTAGAAAAATAACTTTAAAAGAAATTACCGCTTTCCTATAAAATTAATTTTTAAAACCTACTTTGTAATTCAAAATATCATAGTTATATAAAGTAATAAAAAAAAATACTTTAGAGATCTTTTAAACATATTCTTATAAATTTAGAGACTAAAAGAGTACATTTTGACAACTTAGGAACTAAATACATATCTTTTAAAAAATTCAAAGACTAAATAAGTATATTTTTAAAACTCAAGAATCAAACA
Source organism: Citrullus colocynthis (assembly GCA_031780015.1). Classification (NCBI taxonomy): domain Eukaryota; kingdom Viridiplantae; phylum Streptophyta; class Magnoliopsida; order Cucurbitales; family Cucurbitaceae; genus Citrullus; species Citrullus colocynthis. The sequence continues at coordinate 90,208 of QLSR01000232.1, read as the reverse complement.
CTACTCTTCGCAATTTCGAAACTAAAAAGTTACTTTTTCCTATTTATTAATAACTTAATATATAAAATATCTAGCAAAAACCTAATATATAAAATGGTGGGACAAAAGAAGGAAATTAATTTCATAGGATTGGAAATTCAATTTCTAATTTTCCATCTTTGGAATATTTTGTCCGACAAAAAGACTGCGTAGCGGCGCACGTGCGGCAGATTGGCACGTGGAACCAGATGGAGGCTCTTTGATTATAAAAAGAAACTACATAAAATGACCAAAATACCCCACCCGTCATATTTGATTTTGACCATTAACCCTTCTTCGGCGGAGCAAAATTCTAGCCGACAATTCTAAAATAATTTTAAGCCTCACAAAGAGGAAAAAGAAAAAAAAAGAAGAAGAAAAACTAAGGAGGTGATATTATTTTCGTAAATTAGAGATGGAATGCTAAATTTTCAATCGATTATTGATATTTTATATATATTTTTTAAAAGGAAATTATTGATGGAAATATGTATACATTATATTGCTAAATACATAGTGGTAACTTGCAAAGAAAACTTAAGGAACCTATAATTTTTATTTACTAATTTAAATGGATATATTTTTTTTAATTTATAGAAGTTTAAAATGTGAATGTTGAAGGAAATTTTGAGAAAATAATATTGATATTGTGGGATGTTTTTGAAAAGTTATGAAAACTAGAAAATAAATATTTACGCTTTTTAAATAAGTTACCATGATTAAAATTTAGGAAAATTATTTTGAATAACAAAATTGTTGAAAATATTTACAAATAATAGCAAAATATCACAATCATCGCGATAGGCTATTATTTGTGTCTATCATGATACATTAAAACACAAATAGTAATCTATCATGATCTATCGCATATAGACAATAAAGTTTTGCTATATTTATAAATATTTTGATTCATTTTCTTATATTTGAAAACAACCCTAAGATTTATATTATATTTACATTTACAAATATTTTATTACTTATTTTTTATGTTCTGTTGATTTTTATGATATGAGTGACATATGAATTTTTATGTCGATATCGAAGTCATAAAAATATAAAAATATTAATGAAAATGTCAAATACAGATACTATATTGTCACTATTACTATTATGCTTTTGTAATATATCTCACATCCACATTCCCTTATATGGTTGAGTTTGAGATTTTTGATTTGCTGATATATATTTTTGTTAATTGAGAGGTTTTTCTTCATTGGCTAATTTTAATTGGAATACCATCGATTTTCTTTCCATCTTTTTGAATGCTACATATAATCGAACATTTTATTATCTAATTTCATGCTTCAACAACTGACAAACTGTTTTATTATTATATTATTTAATTTGATAATATGAAACAAAGAAGTGTCAAGTTATTTCAGATCTATGAAAAACCTCAAGAGTACATATGGATAAGAATGAGCAATTTTTATTTTCTTGCTCACGTTGAATTAACTAATTACAAATTTCAACAATAATGAAAGAAAAAAGGGATTGGCTCATGAGGTGGCAATGTCATCACAACACACAACGAGAATCCCACCAGCTCCAAGAAAAAGAAATAATGAAAAAAAAAAGAGTACTTTTTAAGATTTCTGAATGGATAAAGTTTTATGTTTTTCTTGGTAGGTTCCAATTTAGATTAGACAAACAACTAAAAGTGGTATTTGATATTTTAAACCCATAAGGGATCTTCCAAGAATTGATATTTAGTGGGTAGCTTTGAGTGGGGGAGAGATCTTAGGGTTTCAATGGCCATTGGGTTTGTGGAAGAAAAAGGAAAGATGTAATAATGACTTTACATGATACTATACACTATGAAACTTAATTAATGATGTCACAAAAAAAAAAAAAAAAAAAAAACAGACAAACTACCATTAAAAGAAATGTCTTTATGTTAACTCTTGAATCATAATCCTAGAGTGGGTGTTCTTGTTGTTACATAGTTGGTTATATTATTATAGATCATATTTATTTGAACAAATATTCATTAATCTAATTGTGACATGATAAATAGTTTATTGAAAAGTATAGATTAGCAATATAGAACGGATTGATCTCCACAAAGCATTTGATATATATTGCTTTCAAGAAGACAAGAAGAAAGTTACATCAAAGTTCTAATAAAATAAAGTTAAATTATTAGTTTCTGAATTTTTGATTTTGTGTTTATTTAATCTCTTAACTTAAAAAATTGTTTAATAGGTTTTTGAACTTTTTATTTTGTGTTCAATAGGACATGGATTAAAAAGTGTCAATAGATTCTTAAACGTTTAATTTCGTATTTAATAGGTTCTTGAATTTTCAATTTTATGTTAAGAATTTGACCATTCAACATCTTTGTAAAAATTCACAAACATAGTAAATACAAAACTAAGGATTATTAAACATTTTTAAAGTTCAAAATCAATTAAAAACTTTTCAAATTTAAGATTTTTTTGATGCAAAATGAAAGTAATAATTTAACTAGGTTAAATTATAAATTTGATCACTATAATTAAAAAAAAGTTAGAATTTAGAACTAAATAATGAGAGTGTTATCCAATCATAGAGACTACATTATAATTTTAAACCATAAAAATTAAACTCTAACTTTTTTTCAAACTATAAAAATTAAATTTGTAATTTAACTGTTTAACTATCACTTTTTTTTTTAAAAAAGGAAGAACAAAGTTTAAAGAAGAAGCCAAACCATCTGCATGAAGAACAAACAAAAGGAGAGCTAAAATAATGATAAAAAAAGAAAAAGAAAAACATTCCTTAAAAGGAAATCAACAATTAGCTGAAGGGCAATACGGTCATTTCACACTAAACTTTTTAACCACAATACCTGTCCTCCACTTTCTACGACCAAGTTGCTCGGCCCTAGTTCTGAAGAATCTTCTCAGAAACCTCAATTACCCTAAATAAATAAATAAAATCTTTAGAATTTTCAACTAAAAAATAAAATAATATTGAGAGAGAGAGGGAGAAGAAAAGAAAAAAAGACTGCTTTTTGAAAATTTTTCATCCACCTATATAAAACCTCTCCAATTCATCAAACTCCAATAAATTTCTCATCTTTTTCCTCTATATCTCTCTAAATTTTACTTCTAAATCCAAATTTGAATCTGGGTTTTGAAGATTCAGGGGAATAATGTACCAGAGCACTAAAACAGAGTCCGATTTGGGTTTTCTAGACCCAATTCGCCGCCATTTATTGGGCGAATCGGAGATTTCCGCCGCCAACGCCGCCGCTCCCGGCGGCAGACCCACTCCCGTTTTCAGTCGGAGTGGTAGTTTCAGTAGCTTAATTCCATGTCTTGAAGACAATTGGGGCGATTTGCCTCTCAAGGTTGACGACTCGGAAGATATGATGCTTGCCGCCGTTCTCCGAGATGCCGTCGGTGCCGGATGGGTTCCGTCGCTTGGAAGCTGCGATTTTGGGTTTTCGACGGTGAAATCAGAGCCGGAGGTGCTTCCGGTGAGTTACCCAGTGGTGGTACCGAATGTGACGGTGAAGCCAACGGTGGTACCGGCGAAAGGGAAGCATTATAGAGGAGTGCGGCAACGGCCGTGGGGGAAATTCGCAGCCGAAATTCGAGACCCGGCGAAAAATGGTGCTAGAGTTTGGCTTGGAACTTATGAGACGGCGGAGGATGCGGCGTTAGCTTATGATCGGGCGGCTTATCGAATGCGAGGCTCAAGGGCTCTGCTAAATTTTCCCCTCCGTGTCAACTCCGGCGAGCCCGAACCGGTTAGGGTCACGTCGAAGCGATCGTCACCGGAGGTTTCATCGTCGCCGAAGCGGCGGAAAAAAGTCGGCTCCGCCGAAGAAGGTGGAGGAGTACAAGTGGAGCAACAAGTGGCAAGCTTTACACATGGAGGGCAGCTGTTTGTAAGCCAATGCCAACATTTAGCCAATAATTATAAAAAGCTCTTTTAATTTTATTTATTTTTTTTTTGTTAAGGAAAAAATGGTTTTAGAAAGATATTGTTAAGAGGGGGTGTTTTTGTTTTGTTTGAATTTGTGGATATATAATTTGTCAATATTAAATATTTGAAGTTAATTAAGAGTTAAAATTTCAAAAGACCCAAATAAGTGACTCTACTTATCAAAACTAAAAATTGTTAGTTAGATAAAATTTGATGAAATACTAGAAGTTATCAAACTAATTGATTAATTTGCAATCATCTCAAGAAAGGTTTTAATTTGCAATCAAGGTCCCTTTAAAATAGATTAGGAAAATAAATCCTTAAAATTCACTTAGTACGAGTGTGTAACGATCAATATCACAGTGACCATAACTCAGGCATGTAGTTTGAATTTCCAACCTCTATTATATTAAAAAAAAAAAATCTTTAAATTCACATAAAAATTATATATATAGTAGAACTCACATAAACTATATGGAAAGATATATTTTGAAACCTGAGTTTTGCAAACGGTTTTCATTTGAGTCCTAGGTTTAAAATATTATATTTTTGCTCTTCAATTTAATATTGTTTTGGTTTTCATTTGTTTTTTCGATTGTAAAATGTTACATTATTACCTTTGAGTTTTAAGAATAGTTTCTATTTGATCTCTAGAATTCAAAATTTACATTTTTACCTTCAGGTTTCAATAATACTCATTTTGAGCTATTGTTGTATTTTCTATTCATTAATTTAAAATAAATTAAATTATTATGGTTAAGTTAGTTTTCACTAATTTTCAATTGCAACTAAACTTAAATCAGTAAAACTTTAATGGTAAAATATATATATATATATATTAAAATATAAAGATCAAATATAATCTAAACTGAAGGATAAAAGTGTGTCATTTGAAATTTTGACCAAATGATAATTAAACTCAAAACTCAGAAATCAAAATGTAGTATTTTGAAAGTATGATTAAAAAAAAAACAAAAACAAACCATACTCTTTTTTGGACAAAAATATATATTGTTTTTCCGAAACTATATTGTAAGATGAAACTCTAACTTCTTCACAAATTTTTTTGCCACTCAATTATAATTTCTATATCTACACATATGAGGTCCCATGCAAAATGAAGTTATTTACAAATTGGATGTCCAACTTTCATTACAAATTATTAGGATCAATTAAAAGGCTCAAATTGCATATTTGTAAAATACAATCCATAAGATTAGAAGTCTTCAACTTCCAAGAAAAATGATATCCCTATTTTCATCATCTAACATAAAGTCCAATACGAATATAACAAATTCTTTCAATAGAATCCATAGAAATCCATTAAATATCCACCAAGTCCATTATAAAGTGAGCCCACTCACTTACTAACAAAATAATATTCACATTTTGTAGTAATCTTGGATGAATCCATAGTCTATATGTACCAATATAAACAAACCGCTGTAACATGAGACTACAAAATTCTAAATGATCGTCACTTGTTACAATTACATGTCTTATCTTTTAGTATATTTATTAGGATTAAGAACTCTTTTTTACCACTTGAAAGACTTTGTTTATTTTATCTGTCAACGAATTTTTAATATTTATTTGTTAAAGAAATTTTAACTTTTAAATGAGGAAGTAATCAAGTTAAAAGATGTTTTTTCACTACACTATATGGACGATTTCTTTTTTTGAAGAAAAACATATCTATATCTAATTGTAATTTAGTGAAGATTTTTCTAATTAATTTACGTAAGTTAAAGAATTTTATGACCATTGAACAACATAATTCAATTTGTTCATTAATATACTCTCAATCAATAGAAGATAAATGTCTCCATTTCAAGCTTTAATTTATCAAAAGAGAGGCACAATGTTGTGGCCATACATTCAATTAGGCATGATTATTTTTATAGGGAAAAAGGGCTCAAGATCTACATAATCCTTTTTTTCTAACATTGAAAGAAGATAAAGCTCTTGTACATGAGAGCTTTAATCGAACACAATACAAAAATGAAAGAAAACCACGAGGAAAAAACACCATAAGGGAATGGTTAAGTGGGAAATCGAAAAACTTTATTTGTTCATTCCTGTGGCATCCTTGACAACATTAGCTGCGTCTTGTGCCTTAGCCTTTATCTGTTGTCCTGCTTCTTGCATTGACTCCTTGGCTGATTGGGCTGCATCACTTGCCTTGTCCATTAGATTGCTTGCCTTCTCCTACATAATCACACAAATCAACATATTACCAATTCACTCCTTAATATAATCTTGGAAGAAGAAATAAATATCGAGTACTTTTTAGGAAGACTACCATATTGTATATCCAATCCAAACCATTAATTTCATTAAAAGAATGTAAATTTTTAAAATTAAATCCTTTAAAAAAACAATGATATAGCTAAATATAAATAATAATGACAATAAAAGTAAACCTGTGCTTGACCTTTGGCTTCTCCGACGTAGTAGCTCATCTTTAGAGAATTGTCTGCCATTTTCTTTTATAGTGAAATTCAATAAACTCAATTTGCCAGATTAATTTAGAGAATAGAATTGGTTTTTTGTTTGTGTTTTTTTTAGTAAGAACTCTATTAAGCTTGTCATTTATATATAGTGGTTTGGATCTAAACATTGCTTGGATATGTGGTAGTGCTACATGGCAGCTTGTGGTTTGAGAGGTGACACTTGTTAGGATGTCCTTGGAATGTCTAATATTAGGAGCCAATTGACTAAGGTTTTAAAACAAATGAGAACTATTTCAATTTTACCATGGTGGAAAGATTCAAACTACTAATCGATCTAATAGATATAACACATATATATGATTACTTTATCTTGATCTATATTTTAGAAAATATATTGCCAATATAAACATAGTTAATTTTGGAGAGTTCCAAATGACTCAATTTTGAAATGATTTTAAATAAATTTGTTTGTGAAAATAAATTAAACTTAAGATTTTAATCGATACAATTATTAGTTGAGAGTTGTAATTGATCCAACGACAAAGTAGTGTAGGGATATAAATTATTTTTCCGTAAAAAATACTCATTGTAAAATATGAAGGGTTAATTTAAGTTGTGTCTAATATATGATCCTTAACTAAAAAACTATTTGTTAAATATATGAACCTTCAAGTTTGTGATCAATAAGTTTTGAAATTTCAGAACATATAGTTTATAAAATTCACACTAATATCTAATTAAAATATATTGACTTATCAATTTTGTATCTAATATATTTATAAATTTGTCAAAATGTCTAATAAGTCAAAGACCTATTAATTACAAAACTGAATGTTAAACGAATGTAGTGAGCTTTGAATATTTCAACTGTCAATTGGGTCTTCAATTGAACAATTCAAGGACATGATGACAAGTGTAACCTCCCTGGCATGACATATGTCAAGCAATGTTTGGATCTAAATTATTATATAAATCACATGCATGGTTCCTAATAAAAAAAAAAAAAAATTTATTCTCAAAATCCTTACAAGTTCTCAACTTTTTGTTTTTTAATTTCTCTATAAAAGAAATGGCAGATAACTCTCAAAAGATGAGCTATCACATTGAAGAAGCTAAAGGCCAAGCACAGGTTTACTTAATTACTTCCATATTCCTTTTATCTTTTGAAATTAAGGAGTGTTTGGTCATATTGATTTATTGTGTGATTATGTAGGAAAAGGCAAGCAATTTGATGGATAAGGCAAGTGATGTAGCTCAATCAGCCAAAGAGTCAATACAAGACGTGGGACAACAATTAAAAGCTAAAGTACAGGATGCAGCTAACGCAGTCAAAAATGGCACGGACATTAACAAATAAATGAAGCTTTTCCAATCTTCATTGCCCATTTTTTTTGTGTTTTGCTCTTGGTGGCTTTCTTCATTTTTGTCCTTAGTCTTAAGCTAAAGCTCTAAAATAGCCTTATCTTCCTTTTGCATGATAAAAAGCTCTGGTGTGGCTCTTGAGCCTTATCTATTCATAAGAATAGAGCTAATTGAATGTAGGGCCAAAAAGAAAAAAAAAATTATGCCTCTTTTTCACTAAAAGTTCAATTATAAAAATTGAAGCATGAACCACTCATCTTTCTTTTTTTATTTTTTTCAAAAAATTCAAATCTCTAAATTTATTAGCGGAAAGTTGACTATTAATGAGTTAACTAAACTTAGATTTGTCATAAAGTAAGATTTTAAGTGTGATCACTCTAACTTACTAACGAAAAATTTGACAATAAGAATTCTACCAAATATAAGTCGAAGTTAAAATTGTCAAGTTCAAAATTAAAGAATCAAATATAACCTAAACCAAACTTCAAGGGCTAAAAATGTAATTTATTGTTTTAAATACACAAAAATTAGAAATGTGAGCATTTTTGGATGTTAAAGAAGGTAGTGCAAAGATTTTTGTCATTTGATCCGTTTCTTAAATTTTAATAATTATAATTTTATTTTAAAATATCAACTTTAGTTCTTTCTCTTATTGTTTCGAGAAAGGGGTCATAGTGGGAAAATTTTGTGTTCCCTTTTCTTTTCGGTCTATTTTGATCTAATGCAACTATTTTATGATTTTTTTAAAATAATTTTTTAAGGTTCTTGCATGTAAATCTGTTTTAAAAATTTTAGGACAATATTCTTCATGGTAGATTAGAATATTTTTTTTAAGAAATACTATAGTATTTTAATTCAAGTTTTAAGATTTTGCATACTCCGGTTGTAGAAGTGAAATATGACTAAAATTTTTAATTTGTTAAAATAAAACTGTCATCGTTATTGCATATATATCTTTTTGAAATAGTTTACAAGAAATAATTTACAACATTCTATAGGATAATATTTTCCAACAATATACATAGACACACAAATTTAGACCTAAAATTTAAAGTCTTTTTGTCCTTAGAAACAAATATAATTAAATCTTTGTTTTTGTTGATTTGATCAATTGAACTTTTAAAAGTATATAATAAATTTTTAAATTTTATGTCAAATAAATTTCGATCAAATTCAAAATTTTTAAATATTAATTGATTTGTTAGATATAAATTTAAATTTGACATCTTTTAAAACTTTAAAATATATCTTATTTACACTATATAAGATCAAGCAATTCCAGTAAAATTCGAGTAAAATTCAGCTTTTAAAGAATTTATAAGAAAAATAATAATAATAAAGCAAAAACATATTTGATTAGGACCATCAATGTTTATCACTTGTATATGCATGTCCTCAGCCTAACCATTTTTAGAGTTTAGTTTTAAAAATATTAAGTTTATAAAATTTCTTTATTTTGTTATAAAACTAAATTATCAAATTAAAAAAATAAATAAATAAACTTAGTGTTGTTTTTAAAAATTGACCAACAATTCATGTGTTTAACCAAGTTTTTAAAAGTTGACCAACAATTCATGTGCTTAGTTAGAAAGATAAAAAATGAAAAAAAATTCAAAATAAAAAACCATAATATTATTCATTGTTATCTTTAAAGTTAAGTTTTCTTATTCTCTAATTCTAACAAAATCCATCTAAATGATTGATGTGTTTTAAGAAGGGGCACTCTTGACAACATTAGTTACGCTTTGTTTAATTATCCCTTATTCTTATTGAGAGATAATATGAGACTTTTTTTTTTTTTTTCGTACACACAAATAGAAAATAATCCCTTAGACAAAATAGCCTAAGGAAAAACAAAACAGAAAGCCATTTAGAGGAAAATCTCAAAAAATGATGAAAAAAAATATGAGATTAGACTTCATTTGTTCATTCCAGTGGCATCCTTGACAGCATCAACTGCATCTTGTGCTTTAGCTTTTATATTGTGCTTTAGCTTTTATATGTTGTCCTGCTTCTTGTATTGATTCTTTGGATGATTGAGCTGCATTACTTGCCTTGTCCACCATATTGTTTGCTTTCTCCTATATAATTATCCAAATTGTTATGTCTCCAATTACTTTTCAACAAGACTATTATGTATATTCAATAATCACTAAATCATTACAAATAACAAAATTAGGCTAATAGCATTAAAATAACCAACTATTAAAATTAAAGCAAGCCCCTTTAATAAAATAATAGTAACCTGTACTTGACCCTTAGCTTAGCTTCTCCAACATGGTAGCCCATCTTCTTAGAGTTATCAGCCATTTTTTATTTTTTTTTTTCTTTTGTAAAGAACCTAAAAAAATACCGAGAGTTGAGAAGTTGAAAGGATTTTTTTCTTTTTCTTTTTAATATAATTTGCAAGTTTGTTGATTTAGAACTCATGCTTGTCTGTGATTTATATAGTAGTTTAGAAAGAAATGCTTAACACGTGTAAGCCACAAATAGGTTGCATGAGGGGTGGTAGATTGTGGTTTGAGAAGAGCTGACACATTTCATGACGTTGTTGGAAAGTAGTTCTATTTAGGGCCCCTAAACATAGTTGGGGAAATCTTCTTATTAACCACACAATTGTCTGTGATCCAGTTAAAATTGATAAAATATAGGTTTGGGATTAATTTGAAACAGTTAAAATCATGACATTATATTTAAAAATCACTATGAAATATATTTTTAATTTTAAAATTAATTCTAATGATATAAAAATTACATATTTTAAATGATAATTTCTTGATAACAAATATGATTTTTAAGTAATTTTAACATATTTTAAGATCAACAACTAAGATATATGAGTTAATGTACATCACAAAAGTCACTATGATCATTCAATATAGACCATTAACTTCATTCACAAAAAGACCAAAATATTAATCCAAACTAATCAAACTCATGATATATATGCCTTAAGCCATAGTTTGTGACTTGTATATGTGTGTGGGTGGGAGATTGAACCTCAAATTTCGAAATTGATCGTACGAATTCATGCTAGTTGAGTTATGTTCATATTGGCTGTTGTTAATATTTATGTCAAAAAGAATAAATTTCTATATATTTTCTTACTTACGAAACAACATTTGTCTTGCCTCAAGATTATATCAATTTGAAGGATAGGTAACATCGCATAATAATATGATGCCTCGTAGAAAACCTAAGAGTTGAAGTTTGCCTTACAAGATTCTTTTTTTCTTTTCTTTTTTTAATTAATGGAAGCCATGCATATTTAAAACAAGAGTACATCTCAAAATAAATTGTCAAATTGGAATAGTCGTCCATCTATCATATAAAGAATGTGAAGTTTCATTATCTTTTTAATGTGGGATCCTCAACATGGTTCTTCTTTTGAGCTCACTTTTCTTGGATTAGATTTTTTTTTTTACTAGATGTGAAGTAGGAGAATTGAACATCTGACCAAGATTAATAAGACAACTTTTATGTCATGGAGTTATGATGGTCACAATTTGTGCTACAAGACATTAGACCGTAACTTTATGTCTATAATGAAGCAACTTAGAGTTAATGAATCAAAAATAGTTAATTGAGAATATCAAGCAACAAGCAATATCATTTTTTTTATTTTGGTCTTTTATTTTTCCAAGCATCTTCGTATTTTTGTTTTTGTTTTTTTTTCCTTTCACTCAGCATTGTTCGAATTTTTATTTTAAATATTGCTAGTTTGAAAACATTTTATAAAAGTACATAGGTTTTTCAACTTAAATTCGTATGTTAAAAGACGTTACCAGTAGATTGCACGTTGAAAGATGTGATATCTACTTATTTAAGTAGACCGCATCTTCAATATATGATCTACTTAGGATTTGAAAAAATTAAGACTTTGTTTGGTAACTATTTTGTTCTTTGTTTTTTTTTTTTTTTTAAATTAAGCCTATAAACACTATTTCCACCTCCAAAATTCTTCTTTTGTTGCGTAGTTTTTACTAATGGTTTAAAAAAAAAAAAAAGCCAAATTTTTAATATTAAAAATTTGGCTTTTTTTTTTTTTTAAATTAAGCCTATAAACACTATTTCCACCTCCAAAATTCTTCTTTTGTTGCGTAGTTTTTACTAATGGTTTAAAAAAAAAAAAAAGCCAAATTTTGAAGACTAAAAAAAAGTAGCTTTTAATAACTTATTTTTGTTTTTGCAATTTTGTTAAGAATTCAACTATTGTAGTTAAGAAAGATGCAAATCATTGTAAGATTAATTTGGAAGGAAATAGGCTTAATTTTTAAAAAGAAAATACCAATGACAAAATGGTTACCAAACGGGTCTAAGAGATCGCAGTCTATTGCAAAAATAAAATATGATATTTTGTAATTATTTGTAAATATTTTCAACAACTTTGTCATTTAAAGTAATTTGCCTAAATTTTATCTCTTTTAAATTATATGTAATATATACTTTTTTTCATTTCAAATTTTATGTCTTGTAAAATTATCAATAAAATATTTATAAATATAAAATAATAAAAAGTAGAAAAAAAAAGTTTAAAATTTCACCCCTCAACTTGTTACTTTATCTTTCACCAAATTGAATGGTAGATTTTTCAGCAAAATTGAATTTAGTTAAATATTACATTTTCTACCTTCTATAAATTTTTGCTAAGTGATGGCTGACTAATTTTAACAAATAATAATAATAATAATAATGTAAACATATTCGTAAACTCATTAATTTCAATAATATAAAAACAAAAAAATTCACAAATATGAGTTCAATTAGTGCACAAACCAGTCATTCAATAACTTGTCCAAAATCACAAATTTTGACGTGAATTTAGCCCTATATGATCATTTTCATTTGACGTTTTATTATTTTTTTACCCCAAATATATATTTCAAAATTCATTGAAAGTAATGTAAATAGATTTTTCTTTTTTTCTTTTTTTTTTTTTTTTAAATTTCAGAACAATTTATTAGAGGTAAAAAACTGCAAACATCTTTTCAAGTTCAAGATCAAAATATTACACACTTTATAAAAGTATAGAGAGCAATTTAAAGAAATTTAAAGGCCATGGTAAAAATTGATGCAAAGTAATATCAATTTTATATATAAACTAATATAATATGTATCAATGTATTAAAAAAAATACTTTTATATATAACCTCCCTTGATATCAAGTTATGCATCCACCACGAATATTTATAAGAAGGTTAAATTATAAGTTTATTAATATTAAATTTTTAAAATGGTGCACGATAGATTATTGAATTTTAAAGTGAATCGAATAAGTCTCCTACTTTTCAATTTATGTCTACTAAGTACTTGTACTTTAACATTTGTATTCATTAGTAGTTTCATTAAACATATATAAGATTTAATTATGTATAATCTAACCTTTAACTTACAATTCTATATCTAATTAGGTAAGTAATTTAAAGAAATTGGTTAATGACCTATTAAACACGAGATTACATTTTATGCCTAATGAAACATTTAAATTACAAACTTGAATATTCCAAAGGTCTATCGAATACGAAATTGAAAATTCGAATAGCTACCAAATATTAAACAATTTTTTTTTAGTTCAATAAGAGATTTAAAAAGTATGACGTGTGCGTCGATAATTTATTACCGTATATGAATCTTTTGTCACTCCTCGTATAAATGTCTAGATCTGCCACTCCTAGTACAAAACATAAACAAGCACTTTTTCTCGTGGATTATTTCATAACACTACAAGGTACAAAATGATGAATATAATTAAATACTTCCCAATACATTGAAATGTGAAATGCTACACGTACACATATGAGTAAAAAAAATAAAGAAAAAAAAAAGTAAAATAGATAATTTAAAAAAAAAAAAAATTACAAAAGCTTCTCTATAAAATGTGTAGTTTTGTTGAGATATAGAGGAACAAAACACATTAATTTAGCGCAAAAACAAAGAAGGGGATAGGATTTTGTGTTTATTTTTGTGGCATCTAAAATGCACGTGCCTTGACAATGTCAAAGCTCATCTCACTTGGATCTGTTGCTTGCAACTCAAATTGAATTCCATCTAGTTCTCTTTTGAATCTATCCTTGGAGCTTGCATACACCATTTTACTTCTCACCTTTGATATGTCTGGTGACCTATTTCTCAACATACCATCATTTAGATAAAGATGTTATCAAAATAAAACCACTAACAAAAACAACTATCCAAAAATATTTTGAATGCACATATGTTACTCAATATACAACTAATCGATTTCATACGTTAAACTCTCCCTACTCCAATTTGTTGTTGAACTCAAATGTTGCAAGGGTGTGGAGGATCAAATCAAAACTATGCTTAGATTGACAATGAGTAAGAAACAACTATTGGAAAAGATTCAAATTCACATATATTGGTGAATATGGTTAATCAATTTTTTAGATTAAATGGTTTGTAGCCAATTTGAGCATAACTCAACTAGTTTAGGCATATACCCTCAAGAAAAAATTGTCAAAGCTGGTTTGATTCTCCATGCTCCAAATTGTTATTGAACTCAAATGTTATAGGGTGTAGAGAATCGAACCATTGATGACCTTTATAGTGGTAATTTTGATGTCTTGTGTCTACTAAGTTATACTCACAATAGCAGTGTCTAAAATGAGTAAAAAACAATTATCGAAAAAGATTCAAATGCATTGTTAATCAATTTCTAGGTTAAACGATTTGTGATCAATCTGAGCATAGCTTAACCTAGTTTAAGCTTATACCCTTGACCAAAAAGTCAGAGTTGGTTCAAATCCTCCATTTCCCAAATTGTTTTTTAACTCAAATGTTGTGGGGTGTAAGGGATCGAACCATCAACCTTTATGAACTGGTAATTTTGATGCCTTATATTAGTGAGCTATGCTCGGATTGGATTGATAGAGTGAGTAGCGTACCATGCAATGAAGAAAATCTTGCTCTTCTGGCAATTCTCATCAGTAATGAAATCAAAATCAAAGACAGCATAGCGACACTCATCTGCAGGGAGAGATCCAGTGAAATCCTCATATGTTTCATCTGGTTTTCCCAATTTCTCTACCACTACTTCTTGTTGTTCAATCTTGAAAATGATGAATCTGTAGTTTCTCTTTGCTTTTAGCTCCAAAAACTTCAATTTACATTCATCTCTCACAGCCATTCCAGATGCTGAGTTCGCCTATAATCAACATTAATTAAACAAAACAATTAATTACATTAAATGCATATCAAGAGAAAAAATTACAGAATATAACATTTCGGGATAATTATTAATTATTAAACTACATAAATGAAATATAGAAGATAAGACATTTGACAATCATAACAAATCATGAAGAAACTACAACACATGATGTTTCGAAGTGTAAAACTCAAAAGTAATCAAAATGGTTATGAAATAGAGTGGTCCGAGACTAAATTGTTTTGTAATGATTAAACAAATTATAGAAAAGATAGAGAGAAACAACATACCATGTTTTCTTGAGGAGTAAGGAGAAAGAAAGGCTGTAGTATGGGAAAGGGAAAGGGAAGAAGAAAGAGAGAAATAGAGGAGAAAAAAGAATGGAGAAGAGAGATCCTTAATTTTTGGAATGAAATGAGAGGTGAGAATATAGAGAAGTTTAAGGAAGGAAACTAAGGTTGAGAATTGTCTAAATTGGCTCATCCAATCCATTTCCACAAATTTATCTCACTAGTCACTAATAATAATACATTTACCACATTAAGCTTTCATCTTTCCATTATCAATTTCAACTTATCCTATTTTCACTCATCAAACTCCAAAATTTATTTTCTAATTGCCATGTGTCCCTCCTTTTTTTTTTTTTATCCAATAAAAAAAATGACTCCATTCATTATTATTAGATTTTCCACACATGAGTTGCATATGGTGTGTGTGTATATATATATATATATAATTAATTAATTAATGATTAATATATGAGATATTGTAAAAATTTATTTTTTTCAAAGATATTAGATTAAATACGAAAACCTCAAATCTAAATATAGCAAATGATTATTATATTAGAGATAAGTTGTTATTAGACTGTAACTTTTATAATTTTGTATTAGATGAAAAAATAGACACATGATTAAATACTTCAAAAATATATCTTACATTTGTAAACTAAAAAACAACTTATTTAAATAACATTTTCAAAGGAGGGGAGGGTTATATATTTTGAATAAATATTTCCAAAGAGGTTGAAGTGTTTTTTTTATTATTATTATTTTTTTTTTATCTAATGCTTAACAAAAAAAAAAAAATCTATTTAAGTTATTTTTTTTATAAAAAAAAAGAAAATAAAGGAAAAGTAATAATCTACTTCTTATGAGTGTGGAAAAAATAATCCTATCAAATTGATAAGATAAACAAAACAATCAAAATTATATTTAAAAAGTATAGCAATACATATTATATTGTGTTTTGTATAATACGAATATATAATAATATTAACATAAAGAAAAAAAATTAAAAACATCTAGAAAAGGACTGATACATATTATATTGTGTTATATGTACGTTTTGTATGATTCAATATAGCATTAAATTACACACGACACAATTGGACACTTAATATGCTAGACTTTTTGTGTTCTACGTGCACTCATGCATGCATATACATTCCGTGAAAAATAGGCAAATTAAAACTTCATATTCTTTCTATAAAAAGAAATAAATAAATAAATAACAAATTCATATTCTTAGATTTTCACAATTTTTATCAATTGAAGTTAATATTAAAAACTGAAAATTACATGCTTGATAAATGAAAAATAAATTAAACGGTAAAGTGGTCTAAAAAAAACTATATAATATTTATTTATTATAGGCCAAAAATTATCATATTTTCAATTTTTTTTTATAATGAAAATATAAGATTTCACGCACATTGCTCGTGTTTCTTAATTAGTAGAAATAAAGGGTGTGAGAAAAAATTATAAACAATAAAAAATATTGAAAAACGAACGCGTAAACAATCAAGTCAATTCTAAAAGTAACTTAATCGAAAAGGACACCATAACATCAACTAAATTATTAGAGTTAGTTCAAATTTTCACTCTACTGGAAACCAAAATAAATAAATAAAATAAAATAAACTAATGAGGTGACACTTTTGTCCTTATTTGCAAGATTTCAATACAAATTCTTTTACTTTACTCAACAGAAATCTTTTGATACAAAGTTTTCACCATCTCTTATATCTTAAAAGTTGTGTAGAGTATTGTATTGAAGTAGTAATAATAATAATAATAATTAAAACTAAATTATCATTTTTGTAACAATCCCAAATCTATTAAATAAATTTAAGTTATCATGTATGAAAAGGAAAATATGATTATTTACTCATGCATTTATTTAAGCTAAGATGGAAATTTCAAAATTTGAGTTTAAGGAAATTTTTGGGATTTAGAAAAGGATGATTTTATCTTGGGGCAAGTAAATTAAGGTGATTAATTTTTGGTAAGATTGGATAATTGAAATAAATCTTAGTGGTAGAAGATTTTATTGGATTTTATTTGATTTTATTTTATTTGGTTGGAAAAGAAAAGGGGAAAAGTGGAAGGATTTGGGAATTAGGGTTTTGTTTTATTTAAACCCTCGGTTTGCGTGCCATTTAAAACAAAAAAAAAAAAAGGAAAAGGAATTTCCTTTCTCTCTCTCTTTCTCGCGCCGCACGTCCCCCCCCCCCTCGTCTTCTTCTTCTTTTTTCTTCTTCTTCTTCTTCTCCTCGCCACAGCGCCGCCGCCCCGCCAGCCCTCTTTTCTTCCTTTCTCTTCCTCTCCGCAGTTTTCTCTCTCCCTCGCGTCGACTGGGCCACCGCCGCCGGACTCTCCGCGGTTTTCTCTCTCCCTCGTGTCGACTGGGCCACCGCCGCCGGACTCTCCGCGGTTTTCTCTCTCCCTCGCGTCGACTGGACCGCCGCCGCCGCCGGGCTCTCCGTCGGCAGCTTTCTCTCTCCCTCGCGTCGGCTGAACCGCCGCCGCCGCCTCCCAGCGTTAGCCGCTGCAGCCGCTAGTTCTCTCTCTCTCTCTCACGCCGCCGGTCCTCCTCCGCAGCCGTTTCAGTCAAACGCTCGCCTGACTGCTCGTCACCGAACCGGTAACGTTTGGGTGAGTAACTTGGACCCAGGGTTAATTTTGTGGCATAATTTGGTAAACTTTTGGTGATACGGACTTATGTGGTTAAAATTCTTTTAGGTGACCGGAAGTGACGTCGGGGTAAAAAGGATTGGTGGCAACGGCGAGTTAAGCCACGCTTGGGTAAGGACAATTTTAAATTTATTTGGAATTAAATGGTGGTGGGACTGGACTTATGGACTGACTTAAGTTGGGAAATTTTTTTATTTGCAATTGTCCAGGGATTTTACAAGTTCTGCCGTGTGGTTACCTTATTTGGATCAATCCTCAAGTAAGTGGACTTACTACCTGAACCGCCTTCCCGCCATATGTTTAGTTGCCATGATGAGTAGGATTTCTAAGCCCCATGTGTATAGCATGCTTGTATGAGTAGAAATTTCTAAGCCCCATGTGTATAGCATGCTTGTATGAGTAGGAATTTCTAAGCCCCATGTGACATAGTATGCTTGTATGAAATTCCCATGCTTAATGGATGTATGTGAATGATGATGCATATGCATATATATTATGAGATGTTTTAAACAGTACTGTTAATGCGTGAATTTATGGAGTGAAAGGAGTGAGATTTTAATTGACCCATAAGGTGGGTAGTGGTAGCTCCCCTACGTCGGTTGGATGTTCACCAGAGGTTGTGTTCCTTCGGGTTCACCAGATATTGTGGTCCTTCGGGGTCACCAGAGGTTGTGTTCCTTCGGGTTCACCAGATATTGTGGTCCTTCGGGGTCACCAGAGGTTGTGTTCCTTCGGGTTCACCAGATGTTGTGGTCCTTCGGGGTCACCAGAGGTTGTGTTCCTTCGGGTTCACCAGATATTGTGGTCCTTCGGGGTCACCAGAGGTTGTGGTCTTACGGGATCACCAGAGGTTTGTGTTCCTTCGGGATCACCAGAGGTTGAGTTCCTTCGGGGCTCCAGAGGTTAGTGGACATCCAAAACCAACTGTAGGGCGAGTATAACCAGTTCCCTATAAAAGTATGTTAGATGCGCATGTCTTATTGTTGTTGCACTTAAAGGACTTGAGTGCTTAGCTCGGCTCCGGTAGTGGGGTCACTTACTGAGTAATAAAATTACTCATTCTTTCATCTATTTTTTTTTTCAGGTAAGGGAAAGAACGTGCTGGCGAATGACAAGAGGATACCTTGATGACATCACGGGACCCGGTGTAGCTTCCGCATAGCACTGCATGTTTTTTTTTATATATGAGTTTTGTTCAGTTGTTAAATTTTGTTTTGAGGCTTGTCCTTTTGTTTTGAATTTGGATTCCTGTCCGTGAAATATTACTGATTTTATCAGGGGTACCCCGATCCAAAATTCTTTTTTTTTATGGTTATTCATTGTTTTCTTTGGTTAAATAAACAGAAATTTCCATGAGTAGCATTGTTTCTTTCTTACTACTCAGCATCGTGTCTTTTCTTGAAATTTGCATGCATTGTGTAATGGTCTGATTAGGATGTATTAGTCGGGTCGTTACAATTTTAGTCCATAAATTTAAATTATTTTAATCAATTTCGATCTCTTTTGCTTTCATAAATCTTAATTTAGTCCATTCCATTAGTTTATTGTTGACTTTTTTCAAAAGAAAAAAAAAAATCTATTTAATTTTTGCTATAAAATGTTGGAAATATATTCACATATTATATTTTCTTCCACGAAAATTATTACTATTATTTAACTAACTTCGATAAAGTTTAACTTTGAGAGACTACTTTTACAATTTATTGAATGTACAAAGAGTAAAATTGGACATGTGATGAACATATACTAAAATTGAACAAACCCTAACTACAAAAACCAAAGTGGTATTTGAATCTAAAAAATGTGATAGAAAAAAAAAAACAAATGGACTATAACAACCACCGTTTAAAAGTACAATAATAAAAAAACAATCATTTTAAAGATATAAAAACTCAAATGAACTAAAGTTAAAAACACCATTTTAAAAATATAAGAGATTACGGGAGAAAAGTAGTGAAAGAAAGGTTATCCACCACACAAAGTAACAATAAATTGTACAACAATTCTAAGAACATAGAATAAAGCACATATAATAAAAATATAGAACACGACATAAGGTTTGGAAACCCAATACCACCTACATCTAGGAGGCATTCTGTGCTCGAGGAAATATATTTTCACTAATTAAGCGTTTACAACATTGTACTTAGCTGTAAATATAAAACTTCTATAATGACACACAAACAACTTAACTTAGTTAAAGAATACTTAGGCTACTCCTAAGTGTGAGACTCCTCAATGATAGTTTCAATCTTTCACATGTTCAAATGAAGAGCACTTCTCCTAAGTGTGAGAATCTCTTTCCATATAAAAGACAATGTTTCAATATGATCAAGAGACAATACCAAACAATTATCATAACCAGACGAGTCTTAGGAGAAAGGAAAAAGAATCTTAAGAGTAGACACGCACAAAATTTAGAACCTATACTGTGTGAGACATGTTGTAGAACATCACGTGGAACAAGATGAAAACCAAGATTATCAGCAACATCTACGAATCACACAAAACACTAACAAATATAGCATTTCTAACTTTATTCTGAATCAAGTATCCACAAATTTTAGCTGCCTTCTTAAAAATAAAAATAAAAATAAAAAATTATTGAGAATGGAAATAATAGTAGTGGTGGAGATTGGTGGTCATGATTTTTGTTGAAGGAAATGAGCGGCTACGATTCGACGTTGTATTTTGCCGGAAGCAGTTTTGGGGAGTGAATCGGTGAGAAAGACTTTCTTAGGGACTTTGAAAGCAGCTAAATTGTTCCTGCAGAAGCTCAATACATCTTCCTCTCCAATCTTTGATCCTTCTCTTGGGATTATTGCGCAGTTTATCTAACACAAACACAATCACCAATATTTTAATACCCATTTTAATTTTTATTTATTTATTTATTTTTTTCATTTGTTAAATTATGAGTTTAGTTCTTGGTTCTTACCTCCTTCAACATTCGTTTTTGTCTTGCTTCTTCAACTTTAAAAATGTTTATGTTCAATAAATTTATAAATTTTAAAATGTATCTAATAGGATAGGATTTACACTAAATTTTAAAATTAAACTGAAGTTCTGAAATGATTTCAGTTCTAGTTTCTTTTATTAAAAAATTACTTGAATTTATGCTTTAAATATAGAGGTATTTAAATAAATAGAATACAATTAATTTTCAAGCATACTATAGAGTCAGAAATTTAATTAAAATTATACCATTAAAGTCAACTTATATGGAATACACCAAGTCAAAGTGAGCATCAACGAACATATTCAAGTAATTGATCAAGAGATTTGTACTTGGAGTTCCAATAGAAATAAAATATACTAAAAAGGTTTTTCTTTTTTCTTTTTTTGAAACGTGAAGAAATTACACTTTACTATGGAAAAAGAATAAAAACTACACCATTTTAAAAAACTGCATATTAAGGCGTAACCATTTGATTTTTATTTTTAAGTCTATACACACTCCTCTCACCTATAAATTTATTGATTTGTTATCCATTTTTATCTATGTTTTTGAAAACAAAGTTAAAAATTGAAGATTGAAAATTGAGAAACGAAAAAAAAAAAAAAAAAACAGTTATATAACATTTGTATATATCTTTAGAATTTGGTTAAGAAAGATACAAATTATTGTGAGAAATTTTTGAGAAAATTCGCTTAATTTTCAAAAATAAACGAGAATCAAAGAAATTGGACTTAGAATGTTTGTGAGGTGAAATTTCTTTAAATATATTCTCGAAATTTTAGAAAACTGCATTTCTTTTCTAGATTTCAAAATTTGCCAAGAAATTCAGAAAGCATTTTGAAACTTTTGATTTAGAGGAATATAAAATAAAAAATTATAAAAAATATACCATTATATTTGCTAATTTCAAGTATCTAATTTTATTTCATATGTTTTTTAATAAATTTTAATTTAATATTTAGAAGTTATATTTTATTAAAACGAATTAAATAACAATAATAATTTGTATGCAATGCATTTCTCAACTTTATACTAAAAATTCTAATAGATAATAAAAAATTTTTAAAAATCAACTATAAATTAGTAATATAGAATAGATTTAAATTTAACTATAAATTAGTAATATAGAATAGATTTAAGATTTATTGGGAGTATAAATATTAATAATTTCACAAAATTAAACAACTCCTGAAGAGACTAAAATATTATAAGGCATCAGGAAGAAGAACAAAGAATATTCTTCAAATTTCCTAAAATTATAAAACATTTTAAAAAGATAATAATAAAATAAAATAACAAGCCCACTAATGGACGAAAATATATTAAATGAAAAGAGAAAGGAAGAATAATAAATAATTACCTCCTCTCCATACTTGTCGTCGGGAACTCCAAATGCGACAGCTTGAGCCACGTCCGGATGAGCCAACAGCACGGCGTCCACTTCAATCGGCGATATCTTTTCCCCTATTTTTTTTTTTAATATTTTATTCTCATTCCATTATTCCTCAATTCAATTCCATTATTTATTCTTATAAATATTTAAATTTCGATGGTAAGGATAATAACTATTAAAATAAAATCAATATTAAATTTCAAATTTGTCCCTCACCTCTAAAATTTGTGATTATTTATATAATATGTCGCTTTACTTTCAATCTTCTCTAATAAATTTCTGACATTTAAAATTGTTTAAACAGAACTTAAACCTTTTATTTTGGATTCTATACATCCTTGTGTTTTTTATTGTGTCTATGGTCATTAACCTATCCACTAAATTGAAAATTTGAGAATCTCATCTAATATAAAATTTAATTTTAAATTTAATATTAAATTAGTTAATATTACACATTTTGAGTACAGCAATAAATTATTAAATATAAATATAAAGTTTGAAAGTTTAGAAATTTATAAGAGAGGAAAGTTTTTAAAAAACTAATTAAAAACAAAATAACGAGTAAGAAAATTCAAAGTAAACTTGTAAATTGAAAAAAAAAAAAAAAATGAAAATGGTATCTCTGAAAGTTCATAATAAAAAGAGAATATTTTGAAAGTTGAAATGTAAAAATAAAACAATAATTAAAATTGACTCAACAAATGAGATTTAAAGGAATGAATAAATAGATTACTGTTACCAAGAAAAATCATAATCTGGAATGGGCCATGTGTTCTTCTTACCTCCACGGTTGATCAGCTCCTTGATCCGACCGACGAGATGTAAATACCCATCAGAATCGAAGTACCCAATATCTCCAGTGTGGAACCACCCGTACCGGAACGCTTCCTCGTTCGCTACCGGATTGCTTTTATATCCCTTCGTAACATTCGGACCCTTAATACAAACTTCACCTTTCACAGTCGCCTCCTGAACGACGCCGTTTTCATCCAATATCACCATTTCTAGACCCACCGGTTTCCCTACCGACCCGGCCTTGTGCGGACCTTTTTCCGGCAGTGGGTTCGACGACATCAGATGTGTCGCTTCCGTCATCGCGTACGCCTCCAGAACCGGCGCTCCAAACGCCTCCTCCAACCGGTTCAAGATAGCCGGAGCCAACGACGCACTGCAGCTTCTAATGAACCGGAGCTTCGGGTAAACCATTTCCGGTTTAGTCGAGTGCCGATCCAGTATGATCTGGTGGATCGTAGGGACGGCAGTGTACCACGTGGCGTTGTATTGGACCATGTCGGCCCAAAATGTCGACGCCGAGAATCTCCCGGCAGCCGGTAGAGCCACGGCGGCTCCGGCAGCGAGTGAACTGAGTAATCCAGCCATTAAACCGTGGACGTGGAACAAAGGAAGGACAATGACGGTCGAGTCGGACTCAGTGAGTTGGTAAACCGATTTAATGTTGTTAACTGAAGAGGCCAAATTAAACTGAGTCAATGGGACGCCTTTTGGGCGGCTCGTGGTGCCTGACGTGTGGAGGAATAACGCCACGTCGGATCCGTCATTGACGATTTCAAGAACTGAGTCGGAGTCAGAATCGTTCGAGTTGGACTGAGTGAAGGAGAGAACCAACTCGGCATGTGCATCGGGAAGCGCAGCGGTCACGTGTTGGATGTTGAGTTTAGACGCTGCCGTTTCAGCGGGGCCGTTGCCTTCTATAGAGGTTACTAAAAGCTTCGATTCGGAGTCCGATAAGTAAAATTCGAACTCCTCCGCCGTGTAGGCGGCGTTGAGTGGTGCCGCCGTGGCTCGAGCTCGGATCACAGCCAAAAACATGATCACAAACTGGCAGAATCAAATAATCAAATCAATTAAAATTAAAAGTTTAAACTAAAGGGTTTTATTCTATTAAATTTAATACCTCGACCGTGTTTGGGAAGACAAGGGCAACGACGTCTCCGGGTTTGACACCGGCGGCGGCGAGTTTTGAGGCGGCGGAATCAACGAGGTGTTGGAGGCGGGAATGTGAGAGATCGAACTTTCCAGATACGGATAAGGCTCTCCGATCAGGGAACTGTCCGGCGACCGTTTTCAACAATCCGGTGAGAGTTGGAAGTCCCATCTTGTTGAAGAGAGAAGAAATGATGAACTGGGAGAGGAATAAAGCGACGATGAGGAAAGAAGGGGAGCTTTTGGGGGTTATCTCAAATAAAAATGGTGAAGATGAAAGAGGAAGGCGGCTAATAATATGCTTTACACGTGGCGGTTTATGATTGGTTACTTGTGATAACGACGGTGCTAGTAGTTGTTTGAGCATGCTCGGTACTGTGGGGAGTACTGGAAATTACGGCAAAATTTAGAGTTTTCTTTTTTCCTTTTTTCTTTTGATAAAAGCATTATGTTTCATATTATTATTTCTACTTGTTTGCATCTTTGTTTTAATTTAATATTTTAAAATAACATTTAATAGACTAAAGAAAAATATTAGTGGTGTTATAAGAAATTAAATTATTTATGATACAGCAGCATTAAAATTTTTAAATATACGAAGAATCAATGTAAAATATAAATAAGATTTGGTGTTATAAGAAAGTAAAATATTATATTTAAAAAATAATTTAATTTCATTAATCATTCTAAGTTTTTTTTATCTCTCTTATTTTTCTTTTCCTTTTTTTTTTGAGGAAGAAAAGACAAATAAAAATTTATAAAATTTTAAAATGCAAAACAAGCGAGTTTGAGAGGGCGGTTGAGTGTAAGTTAAAATATGAGCATGAAGATTGATGGGTAGTCATATTAATATGAGAATGAAATTTATAATACGATGTCAATAATAGAAAACATTGGTATAATTAGAGATAAAAGACATTCTTTTCAATAAAAAAAGTATCGAACATAATATATCAGCAAGAAATATTCAGACAACGAAAGGAAATATTATGTAGTAATTTTTAATGACATAGTAAAATGTTAAGACTATATTTGTGACCTACAAAAACACTTCATAACTGGCTTAAAAAAATAGAGAACCAACACACAAATTTCCAACATAGTTCAACAAAGGGGCGAAGAAATTGCACTTTTTGAACCTTTCTAGATAAAGATAGATAATGGCTTAACAAGTTGAGCTATGCTTAAGTTGTATATTCATTCTATAATTATATATTAGATTGAAATTTTAAAAAAATAATAATTAGTTTTAAATCTTATTTTGGTCCTTGAATTTTTAAGTTTCTTCTATTTTGGTCTTTTAACTTTCAAAACATTTTTTTAGTACCTCACTTTCAAGTCTATATCATTTCAATGGTTGAACTTTTAAAATGTTTATTTTACTTTTTTATATCTTTTTAAAGAATAAGAATAATGAATTATTCTTGTTCTTACTTTTATTTTTGTTTTATCAAATTAGTGACATGGACGGATCTATGAAGTGGCCAGGGGACAGGTGCCCCTCACATCGTTATATTTATATATTTTATTTTTTTATTAAATATAAAAAAAATATGTATTTATATTTTGAATATATATTGTCGCATGCCCAACTTGTTTCAGTGGTTGAGTAGTAGCTTTGAATTAGCTTGGTGGACTCGTGTTTGAGCTCTCTAGGGTGCGTTTTTTTTTTCTTATTTATTTATTTATTTATATTATTTATTATTATTATTATTAACCGATGTTTATTACTTAAAATTTCAAATATATATATACACACATATAACTAATTCTTTTTTTTAGATATTTATATACAAATATTTTTGCAATTTTAGATTTTTTTAGTAACTACTTAGTAATTGATTTTTGTTTCTGAAAATTAAGGCATAAAAACACCATTTTTACATATAAATTTTTTGCTTCTTATTTATCATTATTTTAAAATTACATTCAAGTTGGTATAAGTTTAATCCTTAGTTTTAAAATTATGGCTAATAAGTATCTAAACTTTCAATTTTAACTCTAATAAGTCTCTCTAAAATGTCTAATAAATATATAAACTTTCAATTTAGTATATAAAATTCTCATAAAATATTAAAAATGTTTAAAAATAGATCTTTGTATTAGACCAAAAAAAATATATATATATATTTTTGTTTCTAATCGAACTTTAAATTTTCAATTTTGTAGCCAATAGTTATATTTATTTTTTTAAAAAAAATATATTTGATACTATGTATTAGACACACAAATCGAGATTTCAATGGTCTATTATTATTATTATTATTATTATTATTATTATTATTATTATTATTATTTGTTAAATTCAATAACTATTTATGACACAAATAATTTAGAAGTTAAGGGACTAAAATTTTAACTTTATATAAAGTTGTGTTCCTAGCATGAAATTTTGAAACTAAATTATGGGATGTTTGATAAAATTATAATCTATAATTTCTCTCCCATATATATATATATTTAATGGTATAAAATTTCTTAAATCTATATTCCATTCATAACTTTTTTTTTAGTGCAATTAACAAACCACTTCAATATTTAAATAATGTTATTAACAACTATGACTAACTAATATTAAAATTGAAAGTTAAGGAATGTAATTGAAAACAAAAATAATAATATTAAAAGCAAAATGTATATTAAAATTAAAGTTATAATTAACTTTCTTTCTAAAGATATAATTTAACTTTTAATTTGCCAAAGCAATCCTAGCTCAACTAATGTATGAAAGCGTTAGAGATAAAGAGATATGTGGTTCGAACCAATCTCCTATCCTAATAAAAAAAATAATAATAATAAATAACCTTTGTTTTGAATTCACAAAAAATAAAGATTTTTCGTTAAGAAAAAAGAATTTTGGCATTTCAAGATTCTTGACAGATTGGAATTGGTCACAAAAATGATAAAAAGAAAAATAAAAGAGAAATTATTATAAATAAAAAAAATATTAAATTGTTTATAAATATAGAAAAGTTTCTTTGTCTATCAGTGATAGACTGCAATAGGTTTGTCATTAGACCTATATGATCACTATTTAGTATCATCGTATTTATACAATGACAATTTGTTATGATGTCATTTCATAACTGACATCTACATATATAATGATAGATTGTATATCAAATGGATGCCAATTTATAACTGACGTTTGTTTCTAAACTTGCAATTGTTTTATTAGCATAACATGAACCCAAATTTTGTATAAAACCAATTTATATAATAATTCTCAACCTCTTCCACACAAATGTTTTAGCAAAACAAACATACTTTTATAACACATTTTGTCATTTAATTTCATTTAATTGATCTATTCACGAGTGAGTTTTGATACAATTATTTCAAAAAAGCTAAAGAGCATTGTTTCAAATCTACCAAACTTAAAAAATAAAATAAAATCTAAGATCTACTAAATTTCATAAATGCTACACAATATACCTAAGGGCTACATAAGATTAAGAGAAGGCATCCAATATGTTGTTAAAGAATTTAAGTACCACCGTGATACTTAAATTTATCTTTATTTGGTTCTCAAATTTTATAATGTTATATTTTTATTTTTAAGTTATAAGTTTTAGTTTAGTCTTTAAGGGTTTAAAATAATAAATTTTTACTCTTGAATTTTAAGTTTAACTTTGATTTACTTTTCAAATTTCTAGAGTTTACACTTCTACTCGTGAGTCACTTTTGTTCTAAGTATTTACTTTCAATTAATTAATTTAAATAATGATGATATATACTTTTTAATTAATTTTATTAGTGACAAAAAATTAATGAAAACTAATTTAAACTTTAATTGATTTAATTGTTTAAAATTAATTAATTGAAAATGAATACAAATGACAATATTAGGTAAACATTAGTGATTACTCAAAGATTACAATGTAAAACTTTGAGCATATAGACAAAATTTGAACTAAACTAAAACTTGAAGGATAAAATGTAAATGTTTGAAACTTAAATACCAGATAAACTAAAAACCAAATGAAAACAAATTAAAACTATATACTTTCCTTTTTATTTTGTTTTAATTAGGACTCTGTCTCAAGCATGCTTTATTTATTTTAAACGATCGTTCAATTTTTATAATAATCTTTTTATCAAAACACAAAATTGAAAATAACCAACAACATCTCATATGTTACAAAATCAATGTATTAAACATGTCAAACAATGGCCATAGATTTAAGATAACATTAAAAACGCTAATGATGCACTCTTCTTGTTAAATTAAATGCTTAATTTCGATAATATATATTTTAATCGACATTTAATAAAATTGAGAGTTAACTATGTTAGATTTTTGGTAAAATATTGGAAGTGCAGTGTCTCACATCAAAGAGATTTAGGAAAGTCATGAACTTGTCCTATATTGAAATGGATTAAGAAAGTCATGAACTTGTCCTACATTGAAAAGGTTTAGGAAAGTCATGAGCTCTCTAAGCACTATAAAAGGAGTCTATGCCTTTAAAAGTGTTTACTAACTCTAATTAAATTCCTTTTGTATCTCTAGTTTGAAAATGGAAAAAAGGTGAGTAGTCAAAAGTTTCGAGAGAGTGTTATTGTAATTGGGATCAGGAAAGCGAGTTATTTTTCGCTTAGTGGAATTCTTTCTGGTGGGCCATTATTTTTCTCCGAGTTTAGAGTTTTCCAGTAAATTCTTGTGTTTTCAGTTTTATTGCTTTTTTCTAATTTTTCTGTTATTTTTTTTGCTTATTTCCTATGGTAGAAGTGAGAAGTCTTTTTCCAACAAATGACAAACTATTCCATAATCAAATAAGATTTGTCAAAAGTATATATATACACAAAAGAATTTGACTGTGTTACATAAACCAATAGTCTTTTAATTAGATTTTTTTTTTTTTTTTAGTTAAAGAAATTTATTTTCTTAATAAAACCAAATAGAAGATGTCAACGACTATATAAAATTGTTGTTTGTTCCATACTTTTCCCATTATAATCTTATGAAGAAATAATTTTTCAATAATCTGAAACAATATCTAAATATATATCCAAGAATGTGGAGCACATTAAAATATAAATAAACACATTGGTATTATAATTATTTATTATTATTATTTTAATCTTTGGTTTTGACTAGAGACATTATGTTTTCTTCTTTTTGAAAGTTTGGGTGTGAGTGGGTTTCCCAGCATGGCCAAGATTAGGCGGCAGCTGAGTTGCTATGTGCTCCTTCTAGAGCTTTAAAGACAGGAAGATATTAAAATAAAACACAAGGTTTTGTTGCCTCTACAAGAACTAAAGGGACATTGTATGCATTGTATTAGGGATTTTGAGTAGTTTAGAATATTTCCCTTAAGGATTACCTATAATAATTTGAGCGTTGATGAGTGTGACCTTGGTCAAAGTGATTTTGGTGATCTTTGGGTTGAGATCATTTGCAAAACAAAATCACACTCCAATGTAATATTATGTGTCCAACATGCTTCACTATTTAAATAAAAGTACTTAGTCGACTAAAGTGGTATCAAATTATTGTAGATTGTTTAACTTTGAAGTGGGTGTTTCCTTGTTTATATTGATCTCATTTTGACATTGTATGGGAATCGTGTCGAGGCTCTTCATGTTAGAGCTATTTTAATACCTATTTTGTCCCAGTAAAATTATTTACAACTTAGTGGTCATAATAACAAACTCTCCATCCCTTCAATGTTTCCAATAACTTCACGCACTGGCAACTAACTTTGATGACCACCTCCAGCGGCCAACGTTTGATAACTACCTTTAGTGACCAACTTTGATAACCATCTTCAGTGACTAACTCTAGCAAAGATCAACTCCAACAATTAACTCCGACGATCACCTACAATGACCTCCTATGCGACCAACTCCTATGGCCAAAACATTGATGATCACTTGGGCGACCTACTCTAGTGAAGACCACATTTTGTCTCCCAGTTTCGCGTCACAACCACCTTCAACAATAGAGATGTTCATTTTTCCCGTGGGAATAGAGCTCCACAGGAATTTTTTGTTAAGCGCAAAATGTTCAAATTTCAATTTGACACTATTAATCTTTTATTGATGGCAACAACTTTGACTTTTTTTTTCCGTATTTTCCTAGCTGTTGAATATCAACAATTGGAAACACACAATTTTTCTATTATGAATGATTATATTGTATATTAGGGACTAAATTGAAAATTACCTCAAGATTAAAATGTCATATTGTATACTTTAACCTATATTTTTCTTTATTGAGTAATTTATTATTATTATTATTTGAAATTATATGACGGGAACGATAATTCAACCTATGATTTTTTAAGTTGGATAGTATATGGCAATTTTTTTGTTGTAAAGCTAATTCTGCTTTTTTTTTTTTTGTTTTCTCCAAAGTGTGTCATACTTATACTTTGATATGTGATATAATGACCTAAACTAATTGTCACAAATTTTAATTGTGATAGTTTTTAAGAAGGTATTTGCGTCCCAACTTCAAGTGGTGGAGTTGGACTATAAGTTGCTCCATATGTTGGGCTTCAATTATAATAATTGGTGTCTCCAACTACTATAACGTATAACTACAGTATTACTATTTCAAATTCTTCTTTGGTACAGTCTTTTAATTTCCTACTCATTCTCCCTTTCCTCCTTTGTTATAATGTTTACTATTTCCTATTTTAAAATAGTTTGCACCCCCAAACAGACAAACTATTATAGCCTAGATTAAATAATCAACGGCCTAAATACCTGATAAATGTCATGGAATCCTACTTTCCTCAGAGTGATGTGTTATACTTGTTGATGCCAAAATTCAGATGAAAAACACATGCATCTGACCTTCACGTGACAACAACAATAAATTTATAATTCAAATGAAAACACGATTTACAAAATAAAGGAAGAATATTGGCACCAATGCAGTACTTGCCACAATACCTATGATGCTTAGTTACTGTAGCAAGAGTTTAAGGATGAGAATGAGCTTATTTCTTTAGAAGTCATTTATGATGTATTTATTGGAAATGTCTAACCTAGATCATCCATATCAGGGTTTTATAGTCAGATTAGACTAATTCTTGAGCTAAATGGGTTGGAACATGCATTTAACATATACCATTTATTGGATGGGCTCGGCCCAAACAAAAGCTCTTGCTTATGTCTAATCAAGTCTTAAAGCATAATTTTTTTGCTCAAGTTGGTTTTCATGATTTGATAATCCGCAAAAAAACTCACTTAAAAGTCGATTATGCTCTCCTAAACTTGGGTTAGTTTAGGTTTTATTTATTAAGTGAAAAAACAAGGAAAGAGATGGGGGGGAGTGGTATTAGTGAAAGTAATTCCAATTTGATTGGCCTGTTGACTTTTTGAGAAATATGGGAACATTTGTGTTTTGTGGATAGAATTGGGTAGATAAACAAAGTTGACCAAATTAGTCTTCAGCCACGTGTTTGAAGGACTAAGAAATTTGTCAGAATTCCATTGGTCCATCTCTTTCTGAATTCCTTGGCCGCGTCCGCGCCAGATTTTGGCTTCCCATTCGCCCACGTGGCGAAACAAATGGACAAAAAGCTGATCAACGACAACATACCATCATTTAAATTCCAATATATATATATATATATATATATATATGCCAACGATTTTTAATTATCAAAATAAATATACAAATTATTTTTTTAAAAAATAATAAATATACAAAAGTTGGCCTTTGTATTGGGGGCAACACGCAAACAATTTCCCACATACTATTTTTTAAGTACCACTTATTATTTGTATGTTTGTTCAAATCTTACTTTAGATTTTGATCAAAATCAACCTAGGTATATATAACTAAAATATGTCTAGGATTAACTAATTATCAGATTTGAAGAATAGTCGAAGTCATCCCCAATCGAAAAAGAATGTTAGCCAAACGCATTTCAAGTAATTGTAGTAAAACTTAATCCGTTGATCCTTTGGCTTTTCCGGCGATACCAAATTGTCGTTCTGTAAGACCATAATGAAAACGGATACGATATTGAGATTTTTTACTGATCAAAATCAACATAGGTCAAATCACATGTGTACATATATATATTAAATCTTGATACACAACTTCTAATTATTTAACATTGATGAATGCAAAAGCTTAAGTTGTTGAGCTATAGTTTAACATTTTTTGTCAGTTATGAGCTCCCAATAAGTAGACTTAAATCAATATTAATATAAGAATTCGGAGACATGACTTCTTATTCTCATAGCATGTATAATCACCAATAAATTTAAAATTTTAATTTAATAGATTATGATAAATTCAATTATTTCAATACTTCAATCCCTCTTTTCTTATTTTGGTTTTTGAAGTTTTTAATAATTGATTTACAATAAAATAAACGTTTGATTATTTTATTTTATTTTATTTTATATCATTTGTCGTACCCTATTTTTAGATGGTGTTGGCATCTACGCAGAAATTTATGTGTAATTTAAATAAAGAGGCCAAGATTGTACTTTTGAAATTTTTATTTATATAATAATTTCCCTTTTGAAAATCAAGGAAATTAAATCAGATAGAATTTCGAATTAATCTTTAATTTTTAAAATATAATTAAAAAAAATTATGATGAGCTAAGAGAGAAAACTCGCTGACATGACTAATGATAATTGTCACACATACTTCTTTTTTTAAGTTTAAAACATTAAATCCGAGCACCTCAAATTTATTAGAAGATAATTGCATTGGGTGGCACTTTTAAAGATAATAATTAAACGTATAACAAATTTTTAAAAAATTACAAATACAACAAAAATCTATTAATGATAGACTCCTATCAGCAATATGATCTATCGCTGATACCTCTACTATTAATATAGTCTGATAGACTTCAAAAGAAAAATATAAACGTTGCTATATCTGCAAATATTTTGGACCTGATTGTTATATTTGCAACTATCCTAACATTCAAAATTTTATAGGACATCCCAAAATACCGCTGACCAATGTTAATTTTAGCTAAAATTTTCCATTTGATACTATATTATCGTTTATTAAATATATTGACTCCAAAACTTGAAATTAAGTCTATAAAAACTTATTCCACATCTAAAATTTATGCTTTGTTATCTACTTTTCACCAATCTTTTAAAAAATCAAGTCAAAATTTCAAAACGAAAAAAAGTAATTCTTCAAAACTTATTATTGTTTTTTGATTCAACTATTTTTTACACAAAAAAAAAAAATACAAAGCAATGTAAAAAATTGAGGGAAAATAGACTTAATTTCAAAAAAAAAAAAAAAAATTCTACCAAATTGGACCTTCAATTTTCAACATTGAGGAACTAAGAATAAACAATTAAAAAAATAAGGTTGAAAATGTTTAGGGATTCTTCAAACCTAAATTTACACAAGGGTCAAAAAAAGGGAGATATAATATATGATTTAACCCTATAATATGTATAATTGCAATCATATAAACTAAACGTTGGAATTAGGTAGGAATTGAAACTTTATACCAAAAAAGAAAAAAAAAGGTTTTACATATTTTTCCATTTGGCTGGCTTAATCTAAAACAGCAATGGCTGGCTGGTCGTAAACACAGTGTTGCTGATCTCCTCAGCTATGCGAAAGCTTCGAATATTCGAGTGCCGGTTGGGTTGGTCCAACCAAGAAAGGCATGGGAGAGGATAATTAAAATATTTTACAAATACGAGTAGGAACCACCATTATTCTCGCCCAAAAGGGTCAAAGTGCTGGACTTGAAAATTAAAAAAAAAAAGAAAAAAAAAAAAAAAAAGAAAAAAAAAAAAAAAAAGAAAAAAAAAAAAAAAAAGAAAAAAAAAAAAAAAAAGAAAAAAAAAAAAAAAAAGTCTGTAAAGTACCTGTTCATATATTGAAAACGTCCTCAATTCAAAGTATAAAATTCCCAACACTTATTTTTATATATATAATTTTTTAACTCAAAATGGTACTATAAATACCCTCAAAATTCCATATTTCAAACATCAAAACAAAGGACTTGAGATTTCATTTTTCTCTATGAATTGCTTCTTCTATAGAGAAAAAGAGAGAGAGAGAGAGATGTTGGTTGAGATATTTGAAGCCATTGGGTTAGTGATATTTGGTTTATTTATTTTGTTTGTTTTTAGGGTATTGTTTTGTTGTTGGGTTTCACCATTTTTAGTGCATAAAAAGCTTAGGAGAAATGGGTTTAGAGGTCCAACCCCAAGTTTCCCTCTTGGAAATATTAGTGAGATGACAAAGAAGAATGTAAATCCAACAATTCAACAATCTTCTGATCCTCAACTTACTCACAACATTCATTCCATCGTCTTTCCCTATTTCGCTCGGTGGCAAGCTACTTATGGTAAACCTTCTTTATATACACAAATATGAGAAACACAAGCTTTGATTAAATGTTTGGATTTTCATGAATGTTTTTAGTGTTTTTCTTTTCCCAAAATTTGAGGTTGACATGAGAGCATATGTATCATAATTATAAGGGTTAATAATTAGAATATAACGTAGGGTGGTAACTTTTAATTTTAAAAATTAAATCTTCAAGTGTTAAAAATGAGTTAAATTACACTTTCGAACTTATGTAATTGTACAAATTGTAACATTTGTGTTAGTTTGAGGGTATGATTTTTGCAATTTACGGTTAAATTTACTGAAGAAACAATAATAATAATGATGGATTTTTTTGGTGTGTTTGAAAATGGATATTATAGGAAAAGTATTTATATATTGGTTGGGGACAGAGCCATTCTTATACATTGGAGAGCCAGAAATTGTGAGGATATTGTCAAAAGAAGTAAAAGCAAAGTATTGGGGAAAGCCATCAGTATTCAAAAATGATAGGAAATCAATGTTTGGAAATGGTTTGGTAATGGCTGAAGGAGATGAGTGGGTTCGTCAAAGACATATCATCACTCCTGCATTTAATCCTTCCAACTTGAAGGTACTTTTTTTTTTTCTTTTAAAATTGTAATAATTTAGGGCTGGGCTCATTTGATAATTATTGAGTGTTTTGATTTTTGTTTTTGAAAATTTTGTTTATTAGACACTACTTATATCTTTAAATTTTTTTCTTTGTTATCTACATTTTACCAATGGTGTAACAAATTAAGCCAAATTTGCAAATCATTATAAATAAAATGAGAAAGAAATATGTTTAATTTTCATAAACCAAAAACCAAAAATAAAATGATTACCAGATGGAGTATTAGTATTCGAAGTATAATATGTAACATCTAGTCTCTATACTTTCAAATTTAAAACAATTTAGTTTTTATCATGAAAAATTTCATCAAACTTAATTAATTGTCAATTTTATATATATAAAAAAGATCTTGTTCCTTAATTAGTTTCTAATTTTTTTTATTAAATTTTAATAGTATTTTTTTACCATAAAGACTAAATAGAAGTTCATAGACCAAAAGCAAATTTTGACTTTTAAATTAACTTGCATATTATTGTTCAAACAATTTTTTTTTTTTCCTTTTCATCCTTTTTCTAATTTCTTTTGTGGTGATGTTAAAAGGGCCACCTCTTAACTGTTTTCAAAATTGTACATGCACTTTCGAAATGAAAAAATCTGACATGATATTTGATAATTATTTGTTTTTAAGATTTTTTTTTTTAAACTAATTCTATAACACACAACTACTATTTCTATTTCTATCTATGAAATTATTTATTATTTGTTGAAGCTTTAGGATTTTCAAAATTTAAACCAAAATGTTCAAATAAAAATGGTAGTTTTTAAAAGGGATTTTTTTTAAAAATATAGTAAAAAGAGCTAACTTATTTATAAATATAACAAAATTTTACTATCTATCAAGATAACCAACTCCAATAGACACCTATACAAACATTGACATATTAAAAAAAATATATCCAGTCTAATTAAATCTTTAATTATAGATAATTGTTTTAAATGACAGATCTGTTATAAATGTTAAATGTCTATGAATGTCTACCACAGTTTATAGTTACATTTTATTGTATTTATAAATACATTTTGGTATATTTAAAAACTATCATTAACTATATTAATATTAATAACCGAAAAACAGGCGATGGCAAGTTTAATGGTGGAGTCCGCCACCCAAATGGTGGCTAGATGGACCAACCTCGTCAACTCCGGCCACCCTCAAATCGAAGTTGAGCAAGAAATAACTTCCACCGCCGGCGAAATCATTGCCAAAACCAGCTTCGGAATCCACCACGAAAGCGGCCGCCAAGTCTTCAACAAACTCCGCCATCTCCAAATCACTCTCTTCAAAACCAACCGCCTGGTGGGAGTCCCCTTCGCCGGAGTTCTAAACGCGGGCAGGGCACGGCAGGCCAAACGCCTTGGGAAGGAGATCGATGCCTTATTCCTGTCGGTAATTAGAGAGAGGAGAGAGAATTCGGCGGCGGAGGAGCAGCAGAATGATCTTTTGAGTTTGCTTTTGAAAGAGAGTAGTGGGGGCGGCGGAGAAGGGAGGAGGCCGCTGAGCACGACGGAGCTGATTGATGAATGTAAAACGTTCTTCTTTGGTGGCCATGAAACGACGGCGTTGGCTCTGACGTGGACTTTGATGCTATTGGCTATTCATTCTGAGTGGCAGACAAAGTTGAGAGAGGAAATTAAGGAAGTGTTTGGTGATAATATAAAAACTCAGTTTGATTTCACCAACCTTGCTTCACTCAAAAAGGTAAATATATCATTACTATTATTTGTTTTATTTTATTTATTATTATTATTATTATAATTATTATTATTTTTGTCTATGTTTCCAAAAAGTCAATAAAAAGTTCAAAAACTAATATATATATATATATATATATATATATATATATATATAACTTAGGTTAGAGTTTCTAGTGTTTTTTTAAGAAATGTGAAAGTCATAATTCGGACATTGAAAGTAAACAAGTACAAATTATAAAGGGTAATTGTGTTAGATAGAATTTCTAAGGATAATAATAATTAAGTGTATAGTAATATTTTTAAAAAAATGCAAATATAGCAAAATCAATCAATGATAGACTCTATCACTAATAGACTTCTATCAACGATATAGTCTATCACTGATAAGCTCTTGCTATTGATATAGCCTATCACCGATAGATTTCAAAAGTAGAATCTAAATTTTGCTATATCTGCAAATTCTTTTTCATTATGCTATATTTGCAAATATTTTGAACCTAATTGCTATTTTTGCAACTATCTCAATTATAAAAGCCAAAAACTATAAACAAAACTTGTTACCAAATGAGGCTTTAAAAAATTTCATTAAAAATACATAATCTTTTCTTTTCTTTTTTTTCTTGAGTTTTTAGAATTAATATTTTATGTGAGAATAGTATTTATAAGTTCAATTAATTTTAAAGAAACTAAATTAACAAAGGTAATTATAAATCTCTAACTTATTCTGTTTAGGCTAAATTACAAAATTATATGCTTGTAGAAATTTGTCATTTGCTTTTAAAATACTCCCAATCTTTTAAAAGTTACAATATCATAAATTTAATCTTTATAAACATGTCAAAACTATCTTTGGAGTAGACATCCATTGAAGTATTAGACAAAAATTGGAACAATGTAGAACAATGTGTAGCAATAACCACCTAAAACAGAAATCGAGACTTGAACATTGCTACACAGTTCCATAAAACTCCTAGATCTATCAAAAAATAAAATAAAAAAATAAAAAAGTCCAAACAAGCTCAACTTCAAAAGT
Source organism: Citrullus colocynthis (assembly GCA_031780015.1). NCBI lineage: Eukaryota > Viridiplantae > Streptophyta > Magnoliopsida > Cucurbitales > Cucurbitaceae > Citrullus > Citrullus colocynthis. Next base: position 52,350 of record QLSR01000232.1, on the reverse strand, counting down.
ACTTTTGAAACAAGTTTAAAAGATCAAGGGTATATTACAACTTTGAAAGAATACAACAAAAAATACGATGAATATAGTTATATATGACAATTTTACCCTTGTAATAATTGAGATAAGGAGTAGCTATTAGAATTGTGGAAAAAAAGGAAAAAGAACTAGAAATATTATTATTTTAGCAAATATATATATTTTTTTTGGTTGTGTAGTGCTAATGACTATTTTAACCCTAAATTTTTGCAGATGGGATGGGTAATGAGTGAGGTTCTACGTCTATATCCATCAGCCCCAAATGTACAAAGACAAGCAAGAAAAGACATTACAATAAACGGACTCACAATTCCAAACGGCACCAACATGTGGATCGATGTTGTAGCCATGCACCACGACCAAGCCCTTTGGGGCCCCCAAGTCAATGAGTTTCACCCTGAGAGGTTCCAAAACGACGTCGTTTCGGGCGGCTGCACCCACAAGATGGGCTACTTGCCCTTTGGCTTTGGAGGAAGAATGTGTGTTGGTAGGCACTTGACGTTCATGGAGTATAAGATCGTCTTGACTCTTATTTTGTCTAGGTTTTCCTTCTCTTTGTCGCCCGATTACCAACATTCGCCTTCCATAATGCTCTCGCTCCGACCTGGCCATGGTCTACCTCTCGTTTTTCGGCTACTCGATGATTAAGTTTACGAGAAGTGAGTTGATGGGGAATTGGTAGATTTGGATTTGAAATCTGTATGGTCGTAATTTGACCATTAAATACAGATGTGGAAGAAGTTTTGTCTAACGGTATAAAGTTACCAACTAAATTGTGGTGTGGTGGCCTCTTCTCCCATTGTTTGATCTTCTAGAGCAGTAGAGTTATTTTTAGTCCTAACTTCTTCGTATGTCAAAAAGGCTTATTGCATTGAAAAGGGGGAGCTAGGATCTAGTAAATTAACTTTGAGATTAGTTTTTTTTTTTTTCCTTGTATTTGTTCTTGTGCCCTAAATATGTGAATGTATTAATTGTTTTTAGTTCAAATTCTAATTGTTAATTTTTTGTGATAGCGAACCTAATTTCTTGTCTATTGAAATATGCTTGAAATATTATACTAATAATAAATATAATTAGTATATTTCAATTTAATATTTGTTTAGTTGTTAATTTAAATTAATTAGTATTTTCAAATTAATTATTTAATTGTTTTGTTTTCTTGTAAGGTGCAATTGTTACTTTAGGATTGTAATACAATTTTGGATATCATTTTATAATCAAATTTTTGGTGTTTAAGGTAATGAGTTGGTTATTATAATCAATGGTTTTGTAGTTGGACTACAATCGTTTGTAAATTATAATAGCTATCTTTGAGGTATAAAATATTTTAGTCTGAATTACGATGGTATGTATTTTGGTGTGTATACTATTTTAGTCTAAGTAGAACATAGTAAACATTGTAACAAAGAAATAAAGAGAAGATGAGTAAGAAATAGTAAACCCTATAACAAATAGTAAATTTTGTAACAAAGAAGAACTTGAAAAAATAATGCTATAATTAATTATAAATTATAATAGTTTGAAACACCAACGGTTATAATTCAAACACCAAACATAAAGTAGATTATTATAATCCACTCCACCCACTAAAAGTTAGAAACCCAAAACTCACTCTCAATGGGATAGACTCTATCCTTTAGTTGGCCATAGAATTGGCCTAATATCTTCAACCAACTAGATGAACACCATGTCACAACAATTGTATAACCAACTACCCGTGTGACCATGGTATTAGAACCTTTAAACCTTTTAATCGTTTCAACCAAGTTTCTCAATGGGTTGTCGTGACTTTCATCTTACTTTTTTTTCTAGCAATACGTGGGGGAGAGAATTAAAACTTTAACTTCAAAGTCAATAATACAAGTTTCATGCTAATTGAATTATGCTATTTTGGCATTCTATCTTCCTATTACTCTATCAAACTTCTCTATAAAGAAAGGGAGAATGTGATGTAAAGACGTATGCTTAAAGCTAATCCGTATATATTACATATAATTTAAACATTTTGAAGTTTTCTTTCAACAAAATTAATAATTTCTCTAGTGTTACTATATAAACTAGATCTAGAGTTACATTCTTATAACAAGATTCATTGATGAATATAACCATCACACATGCAAATTACAAGTTATTCATAATTACAACTAGGGAAAAAGTTAATTTGATCACCTTGTAATGATCACATTTTATATCTGAAGTACCATGAATCAATGAATATATATATATATATATATATATATATTATATAAGTATGATTACATAAAAATAATTTTGCAAATTGATGTTCTAATAATAATTTTGATGTTATAATAATTTTGCACGAGACAAATTGTACGCAACTAAAAAAGATCGGAAAGCAATTGTCAAGCCAAAAAAATGGATAGAATAATATTAAGAAAATTGAAGGCTGAAGGCTGAAGCTTTCAACTAAAAAATTTGAGTCACAGCAAGGGTGAAAAATAAGTGATGATGAAAATGATGGCAGAAGCAAAATTTTGAAAAAAAAAAAAAAAAAAAAAACCCAAAAAGGAAAGATTAGAGTATTTAATCAAATGTAATTACAAAATGTAGGGCTGTAGTATATCAAATGTAATTAATACTAAAATAATTACCTTCAATAAAGAACTATAATAATGAAAGGAAAAAATAAATAAATAAAGAAACAGCAGTAAGAAACCAAAATAGAACTTAACCGAGGAAAAAGAAAATACTAAAACCCATTTCAATTAATGATGCAGTCACAATCCATCTTCGAAACTTGTCTCCAATTTGATCACATGATGATAAATATCTTACATCTTATACAACTTGCCCTTTCATGAACGTTCAGAATGGATTTTTATGCCATTTGTTTCATCTCATAGTCTTAAGGGCCTCGAAATAAATTTGAGAAAGAAGAAAACCATGATGGAATCTAATTTTCTTTTTTTCCTTGCAACGGTTACAACGTATTCCCATATTCTTTGTTGAGAGAGACCATTCTTATTGTAAAGTTTCCCACCCCAACCAGCAGAGCAATAAAACAAAGGATAACAAATCTAATCATTTATTTGGGTAATCTAACTAAAGGTTGAACAAAACATTAAAATAGAGGCAGGCTTGTAGGAAAACGTACGTGCATCCATTGCTTTTCATATGATACCAAATGAGACCAACCAATCTCCTCAAGCAAAGACAACTTCAGTTCATAGAGTTTCTTCTTGGCAGGCTCCCCATGATTTTCAATAACATCATTGATCACCTGTGGTAACAAGATAAATTTAACATCAGTAGAAATTCAAGAAGCCTATTATTTAACAAGGGGAAAACATGACATGACAGACAAGAAAGACTCAAATATCTTAGTTGAATCCTGAACAACAAAAACAAATTAATTTGACAAAGGAACTGTCTACAGAAATTCCTCTCAGTATCAAATAAGATTGTACCTAAAAAGGTGAATTATTGAAGCAATTGATGGAAATAACAAAAAAGTTTCTATGTTGCCACAAATAATCTTGGATTCAACATGGCAATTCCCTACGTTCAGAGATGACCATACAAAAACTGTTCAAACTTGGTTGAAATAAAGAGATGAATATAAAGTTCTCAAAACTAGAACCAAAGTATCTATGTCTGAATTAGAGAAAATTTAGTTAATTATTTTGATAATCTAAACTTGATGGTATTAAAACCATGCTTTTACCGGAGTGGGAGTTCGGCAAGATCAAAGTCCAAAAATAAGAGATAATCAAGTCCTCATATAAACGCAAATAACCAAAAGAAAATAGCTAGACGTAATACCTTCAAAGCTGTACCTAGCCTCCCACAGCGTTTTTCGCGCAACACTGCAAGAGTTCCAAACTTAGAAGACTTAACATCTACCCATTTCCTCAGTTCTCTGAAATTCTCTTCAAAAGGATCCTCAGACTTTCCAGCATCTTTTGCATCTTCTGGAAGAAGTGTTGAAGCACTCTCAACCTTAGTCTGACAAAGACAGAATCGTTTTATTGTTCATTCCAGAAAATAAAGTAGGTTATGCTGTTAATGTTACTTTCGTACAGGTAACCAACCAGACATTTTGAAATTAAACCACCTCAATCTTCAACGACTAAAATTATAAGGTTAAAGTTAAGTAGTTAACTGACTCATAAAATCCTTTTTTCTTTTCCTTTTTTTCTTTTTTTTTTTTGGGGGGGGGGGGGGGGGGGGGGGGGGGGGGAGAGAGGAGGGTGAAAAAG
>QLSR01000232.1:0-47765 GCA_031780015.1 Citrullus colocynthis | reverse complement strand
GGGGGGGGGGGTACGTGAGAAAATATTGTTTATGAAAATAAGGTGTAAACAAATATACAGAAACCTGAAGTTAGGATTTCCCATTTTTATGCCTAGTAAAACTCCTATAGTTCCCAAAATCACTACTAAGCTCTAACGGAGGGCTATCATACTTACTCATTGTATGCTTCTCAAAAGGCCATCAAATATACCATAAGAAATAAATTGAAAGAAAATTACTATAATAGAAAGTGGTACACGAAACATTGCATCTTAATATGCATGGTTAAAGATGGCATATTGTGAGGGTGGAATCCCTTCCAATAATTCAGTTATGGTTTTATACAAATGGTAGAGGTAATTCCTCATTCTAAAAGCCAAACAGATCACAGATGTAATGATCATATTCTTCGAATCAAAGATATCATGAGAAGAACCTTGTATTACTATCTATTAGAAAGGAAAAGTTACAATTTCAAACCTTTGAAGAATCCGATTCTGCCAAGGCTATCCCTTTTTGGTATAGCGCCTCTGCCAATTGATCACGGGTAGCCTCCATCTTCTTCTTGATTTTCTGTGATTGAGAGAAACGAAGACAGAGGCGATTTATTTAAGAAGCTCAACAGAAAAATACTACTGCTTTAACCCAACTTCTTCTAAATGTGAATTAAATATGTAGCAAACAAATTATAAGAATCAAAACCATAGCAGTAATTTTACCTCCACGTCTTCATCTTCTGGGTCATTTTTCACTGCAAAATACTTGGCCAGCTCATCTCTGTCTATGCTATCAACTACCTCATTTGCAGCATCAATGACCTATGACAAGCACTCGTGTGTGTAAGATCATGTCATTTTTTTAATACTATGTTATTTGTACTAAATTGTTTTGTATTCTAGTTGAGATTCTCTAGTAGTGATACATCAGTCTTAAATCTCTTGTAAGGGTAGTTCAATTGTTTACTTATATTTATACTATTTGATAGAATAATATTTTTTTTCTGAAAAAAAAAAATGAAACAAGAATTTTCATTGATAAAGTGAAAAGAGACTGCTCAAAGAGACTATTTCATTATATAAATAGGTCATTACATTGTGTATCTGTTTGTTATGCAGTATTTTATCAACAAAATTCTACTTTCTTGTCAATCTTAATTTTACTTCCTAAATTCACATGGTATCATAGCAAACACCTCACGGGATTAGTTTCAAAACTTATTAAGATGGTGAAGTTAGGGTAGACAACTGGAAGAGTATCTCATATAAAAATTTGTACAACAGAACTAGGAGAAAATCATGAAGTCTATTCGGGTGCTATATTGGCTAAAGTGGTATAATAAACATGACTGGAAAGAAATCAGCCTATGTTCTATGATAGAAGTCTTGACATCCTTTCTAAACATGATATCGTAACTTCTAGATGGTTCATATCTAAAATATTCAGTAATTATTTTCTTTTGATAAAATAATATTAAATTACCATAAGCTAGAAGCTTAAGTGCCCGTTTGGATTGACTTGAGAAAAAGTGTTTTTAAAAAACCTTGCATCTTTATCACTATAGTAGTTGCCAACAGAACAGATATGACATGACTTCAGTTTTTGCTGATTTTTATTAAGATCCACTTACCTCTTCATCATGGCAGCTTCTGTCCTCAATATTTCTCTGAGAAACCAAACCTTCCAATACTTTTGAAAGCAGCGGAGTGTAGTTTGGATATTCACTCTAGCAAAAGAATAATAACAATAACGGTTAAAGATGTTAGTAACAAATATGTAGAAATCCAACCTGATTATAAGTCTACACGAATTCTTTACATAAAAACCTTGACATCGTGTCCTGTAAGATAAATCCAAGCCAGACAAATGTAAAAAGATGCTCCATAACAAGTAAGATAAGAATTAATTTTAAATATGCAGGCATTTTAAATTGAAATTTTACAAAAATTATTGTCACTAATTATTTAGGATTTCATAATATATTTGTAATCTTTTAAATTACTTATGTTGTAATATTGTAATCTTCAAAAACATATTTTCGAGAAATTATATTAAATATATTTTATTTTTTAAAAAAATAACTATTTGAACAATTTCAAGTCATATTTTAAAGGATCATTTTCAAATATAACAAAATGAGCTAAACTATTTACAAATATAGAAAAATTTCACTCAGTGATAGAAGTCTCTCACGGTCTATCACTGATAGATCAGTAAATTTTTTCTATATATGTAAATAGTTTGATATCTTTTCTATTCATAATAATTTACCTCTTTTGAAAACAGAATTTGTAAACCTTCTTATCAATTATTAATTTGAACTTCAAAAAGTACTCGCAAGTCGCTAGTCGCTTTTAGCAATGGACATGCATAATTTCAAACCGAACAAAAAACACATAACAATTTCGTGCTGAAAATATTATTGAAATAACAATGAAACACAAAACACATGCTTGAACCTTAAGGGATGAGCACAATTTCTTCCATTCTGAAAACTCCTCATTGCTTTCTGGTTTTAGGCTTGAAAGAAATTTGATCTTCGCATCACGCACCTGACCAAGGGAAGGATAAAATACACTAAGTACTTGAGGAAGTTGATTAAAGTTATCACCAATCTCAAAAGCATCATTAGAGAAAGATAAGAGGCTAGTTAAGAGGTTAAAGTAAATAGTCCAAAAAATTAATAAATCCCAAAATAGAAATATAAGGGGCTCATCATGGAATGAGTTTTGATTGTAATGTAATCCAAAATCCATGTATGGATTGAGCGTTTTAGACTCGATTTGTAATATTAAACCGATTCCTGTCCGACAGTCTTTACCAAACCCTCTTTTCCACCGTTTTCATGTTCACAACCCATTTTTGTTCTGCCCTCGATACTTCACGCATTCCAACACTCCTCTAATTCTCAGTAATCCTAAATATATTCCAGTCTCCCAAACAGCATCTAAGATGCATGGAAATGGACACAGAAAAACTCTTTTTTTACCCAAAAAGGAAATACATCTATATAATAATAATAATGAGAAGAGACCTAAGGGGCTTGGCTTCTAATCTTTTCAGGAATGGATTTTATCATTTCGAAATATATCCGCAAGTGTCCAGGGTGTGTCATGAACACATCCAAGAGAAAAAAAGTAGTAATGAAATATTGGACACGTTTTTGTCATATCGAATATGTGTCCAGAGGGCAGAGAATGGCTGGATGAATGTGTATCGTGCTTCTTAGACAGAAATAAACTAGTAGTTTTTGCACATTGCAACAAAAAAAGTCTCCTATTTATAAGAATTAGAGAAAATATGAGTGTAATTGAAAACTGCCTACATGAAAGCTAGGAAATAGGACAAGGCAATACTATCGAAAGATTAAAGAAAGAATGATGAAGCTAGTAAAAAAAAGGTGATTTTTACTCCTTTTATTAATTAGTAAAAAATTGTTAATGGATAACCAGCGTAGATATAGGATTCTATAATTTACGAGAGGGTTACAATTAATAACAATGCAAATGTTAGTTCAAAGAGGATGAAGTAAAATTTCATGCAGACAACCCCTAACCTCATGTCCTCACCCCCACAAACGGGGAGAGAATTCATCTGGAAACTGGTGACAGATGCTTTACGACAGATGATAGTGCTATATAATCTTTAGCATACCTCTTCTATTAGACGCTCAGACATTGTCTTTGTTGAGGCTGGAGAAGAACCTTTACCCTTGTCCTCATCGGGCTGTCACAAAGTACAGAAAAAAAGATCTTTAAGCTTACATCCGAGAGTTTGATTGAAGGGGCAAACATGCTAGGGTATAGCAAACAACCTTATTTGGTGGCACTATGCAGGAGATTTGAAAATATGCAGGCATTTTCCGTGAACTTTCCTTGTCACTTGAACTAACAATACCTAGTTTCGCATATGAGATTGCTCCCAAGAGAACCGATCCTTGAGGAGAATTCTGAAATAAGTAAACAAATATTTTACAAATCCAGAAATTGGAGTTCCAGGAACTAAAACAAAATAGATAAAAATAAATAAATGACCCCGTTTTGTAACCATTTCGTTTTTTGTTTTTTCTTTTTTAAATTAAGTTTATAACCACTACTTCCACCTTCAAATATATTCATTTGTTATCTACTTTTTACCAATGGTTAAAAAAACCAAGCAAAAATTTGAAAACTGACAAAAATAGCTTTTAGAAACTTGCTTTTGTTTTTGGAATTTGGCAAGAATTCAACTATTGTACTTAAGAAATATGCAAATCAATATAAGAAATAGAGAGGAAATAGGCTTAATTTTCAAAAACAAAAACCAAAAACAAAAATGGTTACCAAACGGGGCCTAAGTAAATAAGCCATTTGGTGTCTACTATAGATGGAATTTTCCTCCTGTATGTAATTTCTCCCTATGAAATCTACCATACAAAGGCCCCTCCAGCATATTCAGGGATTCTAGGTAGCCAACTCGATAAACTGTATGTGAAGTATTTAATGCTTATTCGAAAAGAATGAAATAAATAATATATACCTTAGGAAACTTATCTTTTGATGGTGGGCCTAAATAGAATGCTTCTTTTTTCCTACCAAAGAAAATGCATCAAATTAAGTATTGAACTGAGCTATAGAGCAAAGGGAAAGTTTCTCAACAACATACCCAGGAACTAAAACTGAGGATTTGTAAGCAGCATTCCCCATCATAGGACCATCGGGTTGAGAGAAAAAATTCAATTTAATAGTATCCTATATTCAAATCAAATAAGCATACAGTTTAGCAAAATAGCATTGAAATAAAATTTCCAGACATTAAAGTCAAGCAACAGGATTGCACAATAGACAAATATACTAATAATACGAGCCAATAGTCCATTGTTGGCTGAAACTCAGAAGTTCAGAAAGCATAGATGATATTAAATATGATGACAAACAAATCTAACAATTTCCCAAAAGTGGGAGAAAGATAGCAGAAGGCACGAGTAAAAAATAAGTGAAATTATACTCCTACGGGAAGTTCTAATGGAAATTTCTCTGCTTCCTATAGAAAGACAAACATCAGATAATGCAGCTAAGCAAAAACCAAGAAGGCAATTTGTGACATCCACACAAACAAACAAACAAAAGTTCTCAAAACTTGTAACATGATACCTTCTCCTCCAATTTTCTTTCCATAAACACCACCAACTGCTTCATTTTTTCCAAACATTGCACGTCCTCATGCCTGAAAATCAAGAAGGATTCTAAGAGAGAGAACATTGTAGGACTGCTTTAGAACATATCCCTAAACTATTAGCAAATCCCAAGCTGCAAATATGATGAAATTATGTTCGATTTCTTAAAAAAAGACAATAATAATAAATAAATAAAAATAAAAATAAAAATGAAGGACACAGATTTGGGTTGATATCAAATTCTCCGCTATATAACTTGGTGTTCTTAACAAGGTTTGCATACGCTAGTTATACAAGTAGCACGGACAACTATGTCACCTACAAAACACTTACAAGAAACTTCCTTGGACAATCTAAAAGGCCATATACGATCCATTTTAAAGAAACTAAATTAGTCATTCAAGAAATGAAAAATAGCAGAAGAGTATCAGTGACTCATCAAACAAAAGAGGAAAAAACTAAATTACAAATCTCTGAACCCAAATGCTTTTCAAAAAGATTTAAAAACTAGCAACAGTAACAGACTATTCAAAATTGTTTAGCCTCTTTATATATTTCAATGAAAAGTTTTGTTTCCTTTTAAAGAAAAAAATTAAATTGTGGACTTCATGCAAGCTTGTTATTATCTTCTTTGCCACAGGAAGCACGAACAATTCGTTTTAGGCGAAGTGTCAAGCACAGCTTAGACATGTTCTAGACACGTGTCCAACACTAAAAACTTGTCTGAATTAAATATTTTTTTAGTCTTAGACACGGCTTGAACACAGTTTTTGAAAAATTTTAAAGTACAAAAAGAATAGACTTTCAGCTAAGTTATAGAAAATACCCCTTGACTTTAAACTTTGATCCAAAAATACCCCTAAACTTAAAAAAAAAAAAAAAAAAAAAAAAAAAAAAAAGTTCAAAAACACCCTTACCGCTAGTGTTAGATTGAAATCATCAGTACTATACTATGAAGCACCAACACTCCATTTTAGGGGGAGTGTCCATGTCAGAAATGGACACGTTCAGACACGCTCCGAACATGTATTCGACACGCAAACTTTCGTGTCCTATATTTATTTATTTTTGGCTAAACTGTACAAAATACCCCTAAATTTTGTATTATCAAAAATACCCTTGAACTTTCAAAAGTTTCAAAATACCCTTAAACTTTCAAAATGAGTTCAAAAATACCCTTACCGTTAATTTTGGAAGGAAACCATTAATGATTTGTGTCAAAAATACCCCAGAATTTTTAAAAGTTTCAAAAATATCCTTCAACTTTAAAGATAGTTAAAAAATACCTTTACTTTTATATAAATAGAAACCGTCAACATCATCTTAATTCTCTATTCTCCATCTTTTTTCTCTCCTCCCTTATTCAATATCATCTTACTCACATTTTTTGTTAAATGTGCCACATTTGTTTATCTATAATAAATAAATAAATAAATAAATGAAACTACACACTATATGGACTATGATAAGAAGAAAGAGAATAAAGGAATCACCAAGTGATTTTAATATTTAAATGTTTTAACAAAATTGTACGTTAGTAATTGAGTGTGTGTTAATAGCCAAACATATTCTTTTTATTTGACTAGTTATCGTTTTGGCATGTTTTGAATTTTGTGAGATTTTTTAGGATTTTATGTTTTAACTTAAAATTTTGGTTTTTATTTTGGTTGCTGAGAAAATTGGTGTAAACTAAGAATTGAAAAAGTAAGAGAAAAATAAGAATATCTATATGAAAAGAAAAAAATGACGATATCTATATAATTTGTTTTAAAACTTCTTCTTTTTTAACTTAAGAAAACTTCAAACAAATCGATTACCATATTAACATTAGGAGCATTTTTTAATTTTAAAATTATTTTTGCAACAAGATATTAATGGTTTTTTTTAATATACTTACACGGAAGATATTTTTTTAACTTTTTTTTTTTTTAAGTTAAGAATATTTTTGAAACTTTTGAAAGTTTAAGAGTATTTTTTAAACAAAACTTTAACGCTTTCCATCCAAAACTAACCACAGGGTATTTTTTACCTCTTTTTGAAAGTTCAAGGGTATATTTTGAAACTTTTGAAAGTTCAGGAATATTTGTTACTCGGGCATTTTTTATAATATAGCCTTTATTTTTTTAAATATCAAACATGTTTGGAATACTTCCTAGACACACCTAGAAAAAATTAGAGATAAAATGGTCCAACCTTTTAAGATGAACCCAAGTTGAAAGCCCAAAACAATTATATGTTAAACTCAGATAAATAAAAAAATAAAATAAAAAATAAAAAATAAATAAATAAAGCCAATAGTAAAGCCCACTTTTTAGCCAAGGATTATAAAAATTTTAAATTTTAATTTTTTTTTTTTTAATGCAAAAGCTAGTATTGTTCAGAGAATTATCAAAAAGATGTTCACAAGTTCACAAATTGAGAGCAAAACAGTGTCGTAATATTTTTATCACGTGCAAAGAGCAGAGTACAAAGCTTAAAGGTACAATACAATAATGCCATGAAAAGAGGCTCATACCTGATATGTAGCTGTAAATTGTATTCTCCCTTGGGAAGTTTTTTAAACTCTGGGTATGCATCACCCATAGCATAAATACGCTACATGAAATAAATAAAACAAGGAATTCAGATGATAAAAGTAAAAGAAAAACTGTGGCATTCCCATTTTGATATCTATACTTGCTCTCATCTCTCTCTCTCTCTTTCTCTCTCCATGGAAAAGTTTACCTAATACTTACTCTTATTCAATTTGGTTCAATTGGATTTTCTTTATATTTATGCAATACTAGTGGTGTATTAGGAGGTTATATTTAGGAAAAATTGAGTTTAACACCAAAGTTTGGGAGTTGTATCAATTAAAACTTCAAACTAGTAATTGTATTAATTTAAACCCCAAATTTTCATGAGTGTAACCAGTTATAAATCAACTTTATAACTATTTTCACTTGATTATCAACTCAATCTAGACCCTAAGATTATACTTTTCCCAAAATCCTACTAGAGTAGCAAGAAAAATTATCACAATAAGTATGATGAGGAGAACAAGGATCAAAAACCACTCATACTCATGAAAACCATCAACTAAATTTCTCTCTCTAATATATTATGATATTCTTGCATCATGCTGTTAGTTTATGTTTATGTTTTGTCTTGTTGTTTTGCGTAGCTCCCTTATGTATCAGGGCCCAGTTTTGTTTTTCGTTTGTTCTTGGTGGCTACTGTTTTTTGTTTTTTCTGTTCTTTTTACTTCGAGCTGCTTTTGCCCCATTGTATTCGGGGTATATTTTTGTTTTGTTTGGACTGATTATTGGCCTTTGGATATTTTGCTTTTTGCTTGAAGATGATGAGATGAGAGTGCTAAGAGAATGTCAACCTGGGTGCCCTCACTAATCCATAATTTTTCATTATTTCAACAAAAAGACTCGTTTTCTTTAAGAAAAAAAATTATGATATTCTTGCATTTAAAGGAGTCGTCTTATATGCCCGCAATGATTATCCATTAAGGAATTGAATTCTTCTTCTTTTGTTTTTCGTTTGTTCTTGGTGGCTACTGTTTTTTGTTTTTTCTGTTCTTTTTACTTCAAGCTGCTTTTGGCCCATTGTATTCGGGGTATATTTTTGTTTTGTTTGGACTGATTATTGGCCTTTGGATATTTTGCTTTTTGCTTGAAGATGATGAGATGAGAGTGCTAAGAGGATGTCAACCTGGGTGCCCTCACTAATCCATAATTTTTCATTATTTCAACAAAAAGACTCGTTTTCTTTAAGAAAAAAAATTATGATATTCTTGCATTTAAAGGAGTCGTCTTATATGCCCGCAATGATTATCCATTAAGGAATTGAATTCTTCTTCTTTTGTTTTTCGTTTGTTCTTGGTGGCTACTGTTTTTTGTTTTTTCTGTTCTTTTTACTTCAAGCTGCTTTTGGCCCATTGTATTCGGGGTATATTTTTGTTTTGTTTGGACTGATTATTGGCCTTTGGATATTTTGCTTTTTGCTTGAAGATGATGAGATGAGAGTGCTAAGAGAATGTCAACCTGGGTGCCCTCACTAATCCATAATTTTTCATTATTTCAACAAAAAGACTCGTTTTCTTTAAGAAAAAAAATTATGATATTCTTGCATTTAAAGGAGTCGTCTTATATGCCCGCAATGATTATCCATTAAGGAATTGAATTCTTCTTTAATATTTTGGCAGAATTTTGCAGAGATTTTATGGGTTTTTTGGGGTCTTCTTCTTCTTCTCTTCTTGAATATTTTGGCAGAATTTTGCAGAGATTTTATGGGTTTTTTGGGGTCTTTTGAGCAAAAATTCGCACATTGAGGGTAGGTTGGGGGATGGGTTTAAAAAAAAAAAAAAATTGTTCTATAAATTCTATTATTATTTTGAGGGTAGGTTGGGGGATGGGTTTTCAAAAAAAATTGTTTTTTAAGTTCTATTATTATTATTTATTAATATTATTATTACTACTACTTTAAACAAGTCAGTATGGAGTCAACAGATCCATTCATTGAGCGACCTAATCTTGACGTATTTGATTCAATACTTAGAAGAAATATAGCAATCTTAAGACAAACTACCTCAAAGTCCAAAAGTATGGATCAAGCCCAATTTATCCTGAGTATCATTGAGATAATAGCAATCGACCCAAATGTCGAGTAAGTTAAACTATCTCAAGTATAATCGTGCACTAAGCCAAACTTTCACAATTTTTTCTGCTTGGATCAAATGTAATGACATACACAATTTAATATTCCAAGTAACAAGGAAAATGGCGTCAAAATACCTTATTTGCGTCAGAGATCATATAAAATTGAGACTCAAATTTGTTGTCATATATGCGGTCATTAAACAATGGGATAACAGGTTTCACTTCAGCAACATCTTCTAATTTGAACTTGTAACTACAAAATGAGAAAAAGTGCATGAAATTTGTTTCACAAAAACAATTTCCTTAATAAAGAAGAAAGTAATAAATCACCACTGTTAACTCACGTTAGGGTCAGTGACAAAATCTGTTTCCCACAAGGCAATCTGTCCCGATTCGTAGTCAGTGAGCAAAGTTTTGCTTCACATGGCCGATATGGAACTTTTATCTGCAAATTGGAATGAAGGGGAAGATCACACATCTCATATACAAATAATTCATCTACCTAATCACTTCGTTCCGTCACCTTGTTCAGGATGGCAGCAGGAGCAAGTTTTTCTGATGCCAACAAGGCTTCAGCATCAATTCTAACAGGCGCTTCACTTCCATCAAGCACTATTTCATCTTTATTGGTACTAACCCCATGAAATGTTACCTAAGAATGGCAGAAATTCATGGTTAATCTTCCCAAATCAGCTTCCCAACTCAAATTCATGGTATTAAATTTATATGGCAGAATACAATCACATGATAAATGTCTCCAACAAGACCAGAAAATGAAATTGCATGATTGATGTACCTGTAAAATGGTTATGGTTTAGTTAAAAGTCAAACTAGCCAGCCGTTAGATGGTTAAGCTTGTTATTTAGGCTTCGGTTAGCTTATACTACTTAAATACTAACACTCATTTTGTAAAAGAAAAGTAGGCAGAATATTTTTTTAAAAATCTTCCAATTGGTTTACAACGATAATAAAAGAAATTGAGAAGATTTTATTCCCCTTAGTAGGAGAGGTAGATTTTCCGGTCTCAAACTTTTCGCTTCAACAAGAGTGAAATATGGCAATGGCAAAACTAAAAATAATTTGGTAGCATGACTGATGAATTAGAAGCATCAAAATTCAATAGCATTACTTCTGGGTTTTATCATGTAAAAACTCATAGATATAGATAACCCAAAAAGATAAACTAAAATTTGAGATTAGATATTAATACGAACTCACTACCTCAAAATCTACAAGTGATGATTCCCTACTTCCAATTCCACTTGACCAAAATTGAGCAATAGCTAATTCCATAGTCTGGCCACCCACAACAGGAAAGCAAAAACTTTTGGAAGCAGGAGAAGAGAATGTTACCACGCTCTCCCACTTCAAAGGCCTTTTCAAGGGCAAAATCTGGAAGATGAAATTACTCATTCGTTTTGAATATATATATAATCTTGATACTGTGTATAGTCACTCCACATACCTGGACAGTGTCAATAAAAAATTTCCTCGTTGTGTCAAATCCGGTAGTTTGTATGGTTGCTTCAACCCAACTAGCACCACGTGGTACCTCTATGAACCTCCGCTCTATATGGCCTAAGGTGGCATATTGAAGAAAAGACAGAGATTCTACTAAAATAATTTTCTCATAAGAGGGTACATTTAGTCAGAGTACGTATACAAATATTGTTGGCAAAATGAACCTGGTAGAAACGACATTTTTGGAAAAGAAACTATTGGAGGGCGATCCACCACAACTACAGGCTTTGTTATAGTTACTGGGATTCTGAAAAGAGGACCCCGCCATGGAGCCTTGCAATCAACACCATACAGTTCATAATAGTGCAGGCCATCACTAAGATTGGAAGGATCAACCACTACGCTGAAAGAACAAGCAAGACTTTAAGTCCATCATGAACAAGTCACCGCTGAGTGGTAAAAAGTAGACCTGTTTAACCTTTCAAGTGTTTTATCGTCCTTTATAAAGAATCTAAACCATCTTAACAGGTAACTCAAAGGTAATCAACATTTTTTGAACTAGAAATAAATATCTTTTTGTTAGCATAAGTAGATTGACGTGATGCATTTAAATCACGAAGGAAAAAAAAAAAAGTATTAATGAATAGTTCCAAAAGGAGAAAGAAGAGTGCTCAATCCTAGCAAAGAGAGAAATGATAATTAGGACATGCACAATCTCCCTTGTAAGATGGAGACTAGAAGAACTCTGAAGGATTATATCAAAACTATCAAGCACATCTCCTCCCAAGAAGTGCAGTAAATATTGGCTGCACTTTCAGTTTCCTACAACATATTGGCTGCATGGCAGTCAACCAAAAGATTGAACATACCATCACATTGGGGTTTTTTCTCCCCACCTTAGCCCCTACCTCCCCTGTCACCCATTTGCTTTGCCCTCCGACCCTACCCCACCCCTTCTCTGATAATTTCTGCCTTACCCTTCCGAAGGCAGACCAGAAGATTACAATCAGAACAGAAAACAGAGTCCTCTCCAGTGAGTTCGACAAAAAGAGGAAAGGGAAAACTATAAAAGTATCAGAACACAGAAGATCACCAAAACTGCTCTTTTGCAATTTCGGCAAAAGAATTGGTCTTAAGATCACCAAAGCTATAAAAGTATCAGAACACAGAAGATCACCAAAACTTCTCCACAATCCCCAAGGATTTTCCATATTGTGTGGGTCTTCAAATTGATATAAAAAGCCACAAACAAGAGAGGCAGTTTTACTGAGTACACCAAGGTACTCGACTAAGATGTAAAAAGGACAGTCTTCTTTTGGTTATCTCCTTGATATTTTTAATGGAAAAACGTCTCCTCCGTTTACAAAATACGGTCCTTCGGCTTTCGCTTATAGAATCTTAACACCGATGAGATGCTCCGGAGGAAGTATTTGAATTGGGCTTTGTGCCCCACGGTTTGCTGCCTTTGCCAAAACCACAAGCAGGGGAATCTTCAGATCCCATCTTCCTCCATTGTTCTTGTGCCTACAAGGGCTGGTCTTCTATTTTAATTTTTAAATGAGTTTGTTTTGGCTATATGCCTCCCTCGAAGAGTAATGATTGGCTTATGGAGGTCAGGAGGTGCTTGAAGGGCAGTATTTCAATGGGAAGGCCAAGACTCATTGGGACTGTGCTCTGATGGCATTTTGGAGGGAAAATCCCCTTGTTCATTTTGTGATAGTGTGCAACATGTTGCTTGTGGTGGCATTCCTACCAGTAAATTCTTTCGTAATTACAACCTTTTTATGATTATTAACAACGGGAATACTTTTCTTATGTAGCTTTTTGGGCCAGGTTCCCTCTACCCTCAACCCCCCACCCATTGTGCTGCTTCCCTTTTTTGAATTAAATGAATAAATAAATTAATTAATACTCTTCTAGGCCAACTTGTCTATACTTCAACTAAACCCAAGCAACGGCCATTTGACCAACATTTGGTTTTGACAAACTCATAAGCTAGAAATTTAAAATACTTGGTGGCTAGAACCTATAACCGCAAATGATCATGTAACAGAAAATACCAACCAAATGAAAGTTTAAAAAAAGAAAGAATGAAACACAAATAAAGAAGATGCAAGCTGCGGCAGACGTTGAGAAAAACGCATGCACAGGAAACGCAGAAAAATTGTTAACTCACTTGAAGCTGCGTCCATTATGTGTGAGAAGCAAATAATCAGGAACAGTGACAACTGTTTTTTCACTGGAATGCAACGCGATACACTCCTCAAAAGGGACCAACTCTTCTAAGTTATTCGCATCTTCGTGAAACTGGGGTTCAATTTGTACTGTCCACTGATGAAACATTATATATTTTAAATATAAACTTTTTGTTTATGGAAACAAAATTTTTTATTGATATAATGAAAAGAGAAGCTCAAGTTACAATGAGACATAGAAATCATAGAGTTCTTAGCAAACAAACAAATAACCAAAGGGTCAAACTACAAGTGATGAGTTTTAAAGTTGGAAGGAAAAGTAGGGGTCAAAGTATTATTCCAGGCAGAATCATTGAAATGCAATGTCTAAGTATATTTTCTTATTTAAAAAGGAAAATAATGAAAGCAACAGCCAATTACTGACTGCTGCACCATAACATTACTTCGGGAAAGAAACCAAATTATCTTGAATATCTGCACCAATTAGAAAAAGCTGGCAAAAAAAAAAAAAAAGGAAAAAAAGAAAGAAAGGCGGCTAGGCTAGCAGACCACCTAGGCGTTAACCCATGGTCCAGAAAGGAAAAGAACTAAACCATAGGAAAAACAACCCCAAGCAGTGAACAGTTGAACTCATGGAACCCCATGCTGAAGCCCATTTGACTCCCACTTTTGAGGCGAAGGGCTTGGCCTAGTATAGTCTGTATAGCCCAGCTCATTCTCTCTCTAGCATTTGCTCCACCCTCTCAAGTCTCATCCCAAATGCATCAACTTTTATGGTTGGCCCTAGTTCGAGCTTTTTTCTGCCTGCTTAGGAATGTTAGAAATGGCCGTCTTTTCAGAGATTTATCTTTCCCTTTTGACTGTTTTATGGACAATCTACTCCTTTCTTTTTATGTAAATCACCGCAGTCTTATGTTCATTTTGAGTGTTCAGTGTTTCGACTTGTTTATTTCATCCATCGATGAAATTGCTGTTTTTTTTTAATGTTAAATAAAAAAAATTATGTTTCAAGACCTCCAAGCCGGCGATTTAGTTTCTTTCTCTCCCATTTCTGTTTTTTCTTTTTTTGTTTTTATTTTTTTTCCTTTTATCATCCATTTCTGTTTTTATTTTTTTCTTTCTCTTCTGTTTTTATCTTTTTTTAATCTATTTCTGTTATTATTTTTTTCTCTCTTCTGTTCTTTTTACTTTTCTTAAATCTTCTTTTTCCTTTACATTTTTTAAATTTAAAACTAGGATTGTAGAGTTAACTTCTAGTCATACCGAAATTAATTGTATAGTTTTTTTTGGTAAAAGAAACAATGAATGAAAAAGGGGAGAAATTAATTGTATAATTGTTATTTTAATGTTTTTAAAGGTACTATTTCACGATATATTTATATGCACAACATATATTTATTTTTGTATATAATGTGTCCCCCACATTGTCTTGTCCAACTTTTTTGGAAATTGGTGTGGCGCCGTGATGGTGTGGTATTCGTGTCACATGTCAGCGTATGTGCTTCGTAGGCCCTTTGATATTTCATTTGTTATTTTTTGCAGCCACGGGTTTCAGCAAATTTGAAAGTTTTATTTGAGCTTTTTTTCCCTTTTTCTTGTTCCTTCTCGCTACATTTCAGCACTTGTTTCCAATGAACAATTAGAAGTTCGTATATCGTTTTGCAAAAATTTAAAGAAAAGGTAATTGAGAACAACCACAAAAGCAACAAAATCCAATTCAAACATGACAGAAATATCCAAGGCCGTAATCGTAACTGGTGGTTATGACAGAAATAGATAATGTTCATTAGAATATGGTTTATACACATAACAAAATACAGAAACTGGGTATGATTTTACTTCTTAAAAGCAGTACAAACAAATCAATGACCTCACCTCAGAAAGTTGACGGCAGGCACTAGCCTCTCTCAAGTAAATTCCCCGTGTTGTGGGAGCTAAAATTAAGACACATAAACTGTAAATATTTAGAAAATAAAAAATAGAGGATCAAATACCATAGCCAAGAAGATAAAAAATAGTCATCAGGAAGATGATATATGAAAGAAATATAAAGGAAAGTAGTACCCCTTCCTAGGCAAGAGAAATATATGCTATAACATATATTACATAAGACCGTTAAGGAAGGTGACTAAATGGTGTTGCATTGAGTAACACCGACTTTAGTGCAACTATCAAGAGGATGATACATCCTCACAAAACTATTCCTCTCTACCTTTGCTCTTCTCTTGTTTCATCTAGATCTCATGTAGTACTAATGAACATATCACCAGATCATGTCACAAAAAAAATGAGAATACGCAGATGAGCAGCATAAACTTACATAATTTTCCAGATTGATTAATCTTCACTTTATACCAAACATATGGAACATTGTGGGACTTCCTTATATATTCATATGCCCTGAGAAATCATAAGTAATATATCAACTACAAATAGTGTTCTCTTTATCTCTAACAAATTAGATGGCCGAGATAGGGCACAAAACCTAACTTGTCAACTTGCATGAGCCCCTGTCCAGTGGATAATTTATCTTCTGGTAAGCAACCTACCGGAATGGTCGTATTCTCAAGAGCCTTCCTCACAAGATATGGGCTCACAGTAATGTTCTCAGCCTGCATGGAAGACATTACTTAGTAACCAAGGCCAGATAAAGCTCTGCCAATCATAACAATTAAAAGGTAGCTTCTTATAAATTGCAAGGAAAGACCTTCATTGCACTAATGAGTAATGCAATGCCCCCACAGGCAGAGGGAGATGCCATAGAGGTTCCATTCATAAGCATTCGTCTTTGAAGGGTCCATGTAGGAACAGGAGCAACGGCAGCACCAGGAGCACTTATACTAACACCAAGATCTCCATCTGCTGTTGGTCCACGACTTGACCTACATCCCACATTTGCCGGTTATCAAAGAATCAAATACTGTTGAAGAGAAAAAGGTCTCCTGGTCAAGGCGTGCACCTCTTTTGATTTTTAAAACATTGTGTTCAACCATGGTTCAAACATATCAAATTATCTGGGTTATTAGACAATAAAATGTTGAATTTAAATTTAAATACTATAGATATAATAAAATTTAATTTAAAAGGAAGAAGAAGATGAAGAAGAAGAAGAAAAACCCAAATGAGGCAGGGATGAGAACGATGAATATATTCCCCATCCTTGTCTAGCTCACGGACCTTTCTTTCCCCTCACTCCCCCATCCCTACCTTGTTAGGAGCAGATCACCGCTAAGAAAAAGAACATCCATACCTGCTGTTCAAGCAGAATTTTCAAGCTTTTATGATCTATTCCAAAGGTAAATTTCCGACCCAAATGGTGGGGTCGCCATTTCTGAACAGCGAGAACAATAGCCATTAATTTGTGTTCATACACTGCCTTATTGTGATGTATTGGCAAGAAGGCTTGGCTAAATAAGCCATTGGTCGCCAATCTTCCATTCATACAACACCAACCCAATCCGAATGCATCCCCATCTATCTCAACGGATAGCCAAAAAGAATACCCTTCCCCAACCATAAACACCCCTGAAAGGTCTCCCATAAACAACATCTCTCAGAAAATTCTAACTAAAATAATCCACTTCGGCCCACAAAATCACAGCCACACACACCCAAAAGATTACAGCACACCCTCCCTCGTTCCTCAAATATTACTTTATTGGCTCCCCTTTCCCTTTCCTATATGTATAAAACTTGGTGAATAGGAGTCTATAAGCCCAATTCGAGAAAGGAAATTTCCTTTTAAAAGTACTTTTCAAATAAACATTTTAAAGAATGTCTTTCAGAGCCCATGCTTTATAGTCACTAAGCTAGATATCAAGTTAAAAAACAGAGTAAAAAATACCAAGTATATTCAAGCCCTTCACTGGGAGCCTCAACCACACAATGAGCACCAGCAGCCATTGATGGAGAAACATAAGCGCCAACTCCAATAATGCTTGAACTCGTACCACCAGGAGCACCTACAGTATTCAAAGCTGGCCCACTATTACCAGCACTGCTCACAAATATTAACCGGTACTTGTTTACCGCCTGCCATTAAGGATTAAAAACATCTATAATGATTAAGATAGCATAAATCTTAAACAGGAGAACCAAAAGTTATAATTATATATTAAAAAGATCAGGTGAGCTCAAGATCATGTCATCTTCAATCACTAGTTCAGAATAGTCACCTCATTAACGAGATCAATAAAGCGACCATAATCTGGAAGTAATGTTGGCTCACCATAACTCATATTTATGAGATCGCATTTATGCTGCACAAATATGAATAGAAAGATTAATTCAAGCCAGAAGCTTCTTGCAGTCCTTCACAAATAAATAAATATCTCAGCATTGCAAGAAAGTTTCTGAGGTTATCTTATAAGAATGATAATGAAAAGCCACCTCCACAGCTGCTATCAATGCTCGAGTAAGCCCGGTTCCAGTCTCCATTGACCCTAAACGAGTGTCTCCAATTTTACAAGATATCAGTTGTGCACCTGGAGCAACTCCATTCAACAAGGGTTCCTAAGAATAATCAGAAGTTCAAATCAGAGCATGTTCAAAGAAAAAAACAAAAAACAAAACCATGCATGTCTTTTTTTAACTTTTTCTTTTTCAAAGATAAAAAGGTAAAGATCTTATTGCACCTTTGGGTGGAAAGCAGCAGCAATACCAGCAACATGAGTACCATGAGGGGAGCAATCTGTAACTATACTTAAGATATTTCCCTCATCATACACATTAACAACAAATGTACAAGCATCCAACTTGCTAAACACGCCAAACTTTCTTTCAATCCTGTCACCATAATTTAGATTAAAATATTCCACCTGCAGAACTGTATCCTCACACAAGATAACCAACAACGGTAAGGGTCCATTTGGATTGCAGATATTGTTTCATGGGTATGAATATTAAATATCTTGAATTTAAATGTTTGGGCTTTAAATGTCTAAGATAATTAATGGTTGTGTTTGAATAGGCAATATAATTAATGTTGAAAGTTAAATATATATGTTTGATTTATCAATTTTGTATATAGAAAGCAAAACTAAATAATTACTTAGTTAAATGTAAGAGAACAAATAATGTAGTCATAAATTAAATTTAGCATTATTTAATATATTATTATATTAATTAATTATTTAATCACCTAAAAGTAAAAATAAATGAATATTTTATATTAACATTAATTAAAAATTTATTTAATGGTTTTAATTCAATTAAATAAATATAAATTAATTAGAATATTGATAATTAATAATAACATTTTATATTAAATAGTTAAGATAACATAAAAATTCATTAAATAATATAATTATATTTAATAATTAATTAAAATTAATAATAATAATGAACTAATATTAATTTATTAATTAATTGGGCTATATTTTTACTCTTCATCTATAGGTATAAAAATCTCACATGTATGGAGAGTATTAGGAAACCCATGTCAAATGGGTTTTAAAGTTTCCTCGATAATAATATCTTGAGTTTTAAAAAGTAAAATTTTGTGAAGCAAACAAGGTTTTTAAATATCTGTCAAGAATCACATAGCAAAAACTGTGAAACAAATGGGCCCTAAAGGAAAATATATTCATCTCTTTCTAAAGATGAATTGACCAATCTTGTTGAACTTGAATAAAAATAGTTAATTAATTAAAAAACATGTCTACAACCTTAATTTATGATACTTCAGCGATCATTTTCTATTCTAATCTAAAACTTACTTATAATTTGTTAGTGGTACAAAGTTGGCAAGTTTTCCCAAGGTAGGCTTGTCCTCGAGGCTTTGTGTGTCAAGAGCAACCCTCCATACTTCTCCATCATGCCAAACAACAGCATCAATGATTGGCCCCTTATCATCATAGCACTAATGCATAACAAAACACGTCTATAACGATAAGATACTAATTTTGGTTCACAATAATCATAAAGCATCCCTGATTGAGCTACATATCGATTAAGAATTAAATATCAGTGATTAAACAAAACTCCTATATAACAATATAGCAATTTTCCCTGTAGTGGTTATCCTCACATACTATGGTCACTTATTTACATATTCTAACTTTATGTTGTATTTGTAACTATTCGTTAGCTACTATTTTCATAATATTTTTATCTAAACAAGGCTAAACAAATATATATATATATACATACAAGTTCATGTATACTTACATCAGCTTGTTTTTTAAGAATATCAACTTGGTGTTGGAGGTCCTCCCGAACCCTTTTCAGATTTGGGTCCTCCATCTTGGTGTGTTTCTGAAACATGGATGTCATAAAAGCTATTATCAAGAGTACAAACAAAATTAGCATGCCGTGAAAATGTACAATTGTGCCAATTCTGAGGAGTCGAGAACAGCCTAAAAAGTCCTTTCGGATGGAAATATTTCAACCAGCTATGTGTTTAAAAAAACTTTAACATAAAAACTAGTAAGCCACCTCTACCAAAATATTTTGGTGAACTTTTACGTGCTAATGAGACTTGAGAAAATTCAAAAAATGCATTGAAATTTTTTTTCTGAAAAAACAAAAAACAAATTAAAACAACAGAAGTAAAATAAAGCAATAACATAGTAAGCACATAAACATAAATATTTAATAGGTAACAATTTCATCAAATGATTGAATAATGAGCATAAATGTTCAAAATTAAATGACTGTTTGGGGTGCGGAACATTACTAGCACTACTAATGCTAGTATAAGCACTTTCAATTTTTATGTTTCGGGGCTTGATACAAATATTTAATGGAAGTTAACATAAAATGGTGAAAATTAGCAGATGGTACAGTGAACAACCTGATCAAAGTCATCAAGAACCTTAACAGCCTTGGCAATCTCCTCCTGGTTCTTTTCATCCCAATCCTTCTTTCTCTCTCTCTGTGCAAGAGAATAATGTACAAATTTAATGGGAACTAATTAAGTCATGAGTATAACTCAAAAACAAGCAAAACTAATATTCTTACCTTCAAACGTGAAGTCAATGTGTCTGTAAATAACTCATAAACAAATTTATAGCCCACATGCCACTCACCAGAAGGGTTCATCCACGAAGAATTGACAACCAACGAAGCCCCTAACCAAAGAGATCAGTAAGATGGAAACATTACCGAACAAGTTGGACCACGAAAGACAGAGAATAAAAAGGACGGAGGAAAGAAGAAAATATGCTCCATCCGGCTTCCAGTTCCAAGATGTTAAATAGTTGAACAGCAGAGTAACAGTTGACTATTTGGGACTAGAAAGAACAAGAACAATAAATTTGTTCAAAAAAAGCTACATAGATGTAACTTGATGCAAGAACATTTTACAAAAAAAATCTAGAGGCATAAGCCTCTGACAAATATGCCAAGCATGTCCTTGCAACTATGGTGAAAAAAAAAATCTCAAAATCCACAAAAATGTCCACGAGTAACCATTGGATCAAAACATTTATTTCACGAATGTAGCATTATGTGTGTGGCCAAGCAAAACTATAAAAGAAGGTCTGGAAAATACAAACGTTCAGATTTTGATAAAAAAAAAACCATCGGCTGTTAAGCAAAATTATTAGCATGAACCTGAAGCTCCAATAATGCAACCGTCTGCATTGGCCTTCACCACCTTCGAGATATCAACATCACCGCTCCCCGTACTGACATTAAGAAAAATTAAAGAATGTTGCATTACAAATCAATATAAACATACTAATGATAATAAGAATTAAGAAAATGTGGTCCCTTCATACCAATCAAGAATATCCAATATTTTAGGCTTTCCATCCGACGTCACTTGTAATCCCGCAGCAGCAGGGTCAACACCGCTATCTGAGAAGAAACATCAGGAAATAATACAACAAAACCCAACTACTCCACTCCACTTCCAAGAATCAATCCAAAGTTGTTTAAGCACCAACAGAGAAGGAAATGAAAAAAAAAAATTAAAAATTAAAAAAAAAAAAAAAAAAAAAAAAAAAAAAAGAAAAAAAAAAAAAAAAAAAAAAAAAAAAAAAGAAAAAAAAAAAAAAAAAAAAAAAAAAAAAAAGAAAAAAAAAAAAAAAAAAAAAAAAAAAAAAAGAAAAAAAAAAAAAAAAAAAAAAAAAAAAAAAGAAAAAAAAAAAAAAAAAAAAAAAAAAAAAAAGAAAAAAAAAAAAAAAAAAAAAAAAAAAAAAAGAAAAAAAAAAAAAAAAAAAAAAAAAAAAAAAGAAAAAAAAAAAAAAAAAAAAAAAAAAAAAAAGAAAAAAAAAAAAAAAAAAAAAAAAAAAAAAAGAAAAAAAAAAAAAAAAAAAAAAAAAAAAAAAGAAAAAAAAAAAAAAAAAAAAAAAAAAAAAAAGAAAAAAAAAAAAAAAAAAAAAAAAAAAAAAAGAAAAAAAAAAAAAAAAAAAAAAAAAAAAAAAGAAAAAAAAAAAAAAAAAAAAAAAAAAAAAAAGAAAAAAAAAAAAAAAAAAAAAAAAAAAAAAAGAAAAAAAAAAAAAAAAAAAAAAAAAAAAAAAGAAAAAAAAAAAAAAAAAAAAAAAAAAAAAAAGTTAAAAATGATGCTAGAAAGTAAACAAAGAAGAGATAATCTCAAATCCAACACATGAAAACGACCAAGGAAATGCCAAAGACATCAAATAAAAACAAATCATGCCAAATCTTCTCTTTCTCCTCTTTTTCCTAATCACGCAAAAGTAGAACACAACTCATCATACCAAAAATCGCAATGAGAACGCCACGGCCATCGAACTCAGGATTAGCCTCGATGAAGCGATCAGCAGCAATTTCCTTCTTAGGCATTAAGGAGGCCAAGAACGAAGACTCAGTGAGACTGAAGCCGGAGAAAGCACCACCATTAACGTCGCCGTCGCCACCGCCAGTAGAAGGCATTGCCCTAAGACAAACTCCTTTTCGAAGAACAGAAACGCCGCAGTTTTCGCCACTCACTCGTCTACGGATTATTGAGCTAAGAAATGGAATGGAAGGAGCAGTGTGAGAAGGAAGTGAAAGAGAGAAGAGTGGGAAGGGGGAGGGCAAAATGGGGAATTGCAGTAAAAGCGGAGCATTTTGCATGAGAATGAAAGGGTGTTTTTGGTAATTTGAATGGATGTTCGGCAGCGGCGGCGGTGGCGGAGGGACAGGTGGTGGAGGCTGAGGGGTAGTGAGGATGATTGGGAGTGAAAAGGGGAATGTGGATTAGGGGAGGTTGGATCTCACGTGCACCCAAAATTGTATAATCATTTTTCTATTTTCAATATACAGTTATTGGTTTTGTCGTCGGCGCTTCGGAAAACATCTCTTCTTTTTCTTTTCTTTTTTTTTCTTTTTTTTCAAAAGCTAAAATAAATAAAATATCTCTTGAGTTTGACAAAATATCTCTTCCCGTTTTTTCTCTTTCTTTATTATTACTTTTTTATGCTTTTGAGCTTTCTTTTTCTTTGACAGTTAACAATTGTGTAATAATAATTTGGATTTTGAGAGGTTAAAATCACTCCAAATAAGTTAATATTTAATTTTATACTTTTAAATTCATGTTTATTTATTAAGATTGATTTTGAAAAATTTAAAATATTGCCTCATTATTTTAGAAATGACAAAAATAATTTTAACTATTTTAAGATCAATCTCAAACATGTGCTAAAATATGTCTGAGTTCGAATCCCTACCTAATTTATTCAAACCTCAGTCTTTTATTTTGGTCCGAGATAACCATAATTTCCAAACACTCATAATTATAAATGACCATTTTGCTTGAATGAATCCAAAATTATAGATATCTAACATTTTTAACCCTTTGAATTTCTCAAAATTTTTTACAGCAGTCTTTAAAAACTTGTTTTGTTTTCTAAATTAGATTAGATATAATTATAACCATGATTAAGAAATTATTATTATAAAAATTAGAAAAAAAAACCAAAACAAACAAACACAATCCTCAAGAACCAAGTACCAAATGTTTGATCCAATACCAAATGATTAGCAAACATTTGGCCTGTGTCAAGACCAAATGATCAGCAAACATTCGGCCTTTGTATACAATGCAGAAAGAGAATCTCAAAATAGGAATTTCGATGAAAATATCTCCATTGTATTAGAAGTGTTGATGAATAATTCAACTTATATTATATTATATTATGACTATTAAAGGGTTCATAAAAATATTTTGACCGGATAACCTTAAGATCTCCTTCTTTAGTAGCGGTATCACTACCAAAGACAACAATCCCTACATTTTCATTCTCAAGATTTAAGGCTATTCCTTTTACACCGCTGGCAAATTCCACCATTTCCCCAGCTTGAATCTCCTTCAATACATAAACACGTGCAATCTCATCTCCAACTGAGACCACTCGACCGATCTCATCCACTTGAAAATTCGGGTAAAAGTTGGTAATTCGACTTTCTAATAAAGTCGTTAGTTCCGCAGCTCCGGGAGAGAATTCCATGATTCTCAAATGGTCTTGAGTCAAGGGAGAATGTCGCTGCTGTAAAGATTAAGATGTTCTCTTTCACATTACCGAGCTGGTAATTCTAGTTAGAAGCTTCACAGGGTTGACATCCACGAGGCAATTCAAGTAAACAACAGGGTTGACCACTCGGGGATAGACTTGGTTCCTCAGTGACTCAGAAATGCACCACCTCTGAGCTTCGTTTGGATGTGCGCCAAAAGCCTTCTCATAGGAGAAACTGTTGGAACGCATTACAATAGGTCCGAAGTCATATCTAGTCAAAATTTAGTGATTTGCTTTAGGGATAAAAAAATTCAGCTTCTCACAATCCCAGGGGAAGGATGTCTTAACCATACGGGTCAGAGTCACGCATCTTGGTCTAAGCGCTCAACCGCGCTGGCCAGAAAAAGGTGGTTGATCGTGGTTGTTGATCACTTTACAAAGTGGGTTGAAGTTGAACCTGTCTCTGCAATCACGGAGGCCAAGGTAAGGAGCTTCTTCAAGAGGGAGGTCGTCTACCGTTTTGGAATTCCTCACGTGTTGATCACTGACAATGGTAAGTAGTTTAATTGAAATAAGTTTCAAAATTTTTGTGTTTACCACCCTTTTTCAAAGCCTCCATCCATATAGTCTTTCTTCCCGCACGGACGATCGATTGTTAATTGTTGGTTGTACTGGTTTTGATTGTTAGGACCAACATCCTTTCCGGTACATAAGTTTATTAGTTCACAGTTAAGACTTTAGATAAGCCAATGGAGTAGCTCGCACAGGAGTTGCTGACTTCATTCAGGTGGACACATCAATTATGGCTCGATCGAATATCCAAGAGATGACTTGTATACCAATTGTACTGCAGCTAGCTCAAAAGCGGATGGATGGATCAACAATGGTAACTCAAACAGGCTCCGAAGGAGTATAGCTTTGTTGGGGGAAGCTGTTGAGTACCCGATGAGATAGTACTTTTTTCTCTCCATCTCCAGAAAAAAAGCTTTTTGTGCTCGGGAATGAACTCTAAGACGTGTATCATCCTTTCCTTTAGAGTTATTATTAATATTAGGCTCACCCTAAAAAAAAGGGACAGAGAGAATATAGTCAGTCAAATGTAGTTTGAGTTCATTTATATTCCATCTCCTTCCTTTTTTTCTTTTTTGATTTTGTTTTGTTATTTCGTACTTCGTTCTCTATTTGTACCAATTTTTTCAAATATCAAGCCAGCCAAATTTAAAAAAAAAAAAAAAATCATAACTATTCAAAATTTGCTTTTTTTTAATTTGGCTAAAAATTCAATAAAATAAACTTAATTTTAAAAAACAAATAACCTAACACCAAGCTTTAATATCTAACAAATTTTAAAGCCCAATATAAAATAAATTGATAAATCACGGTGCACGTGCATGGGAGCAGGGGAGGTTAGATGTTGCACAACGTCCAGTAGAATCATTAAAAGTACAACCCTAAACTCAAAAATGACATGAGTGGATAGTTAATTAATCAAACCATAATGTATCATTGAAACAAACGGGGCCATAACAAAATTTGGGTGTTAGTAAAACAAGTTCAAAAATAACAAAACTGGAGTTGATTATGAGATCGGTCTGCAACGAATTGAACCCTAAAACAAACAAAAATGAGCAGCCAGATGGTAAGACTTCAAATGAATGAGCTCTCACTTCTTCTTCTCCCCACCTCCACCGGCCCTGCAAATACAACATATCCCAGTTGAAATCAGAATGCTAATTACTTCCTCACAAGTTGAAAGATCACCCATAAAAATGCAAGAACAGATACGACAAACACAATCATTCCTCATATAATGAAAAGTGGGACCCATATAAATATGATTACAAATGTCTAGTTAACAATATTATGTGAATTATGAATAATAAAGAAAATCCCTTACCATTGCAACAATTTTGATTAGAGTAATACACATGACTTTACTAAAATGTAAGTTTCCCTAAAAAGAAATACATTTTTATACAAGAAAATTCAAAGTCAATAAGTTTGTGCTTTTACATTCTTTTAAAAACGAGTTTGACGCATATTGTTCTTAAGTGTTATTAAAAGTCATGCATAGTGTAACAAATATTGGACCTATCACTCCCACTATACAAACATGTGTTATACACAAACATGCTAGCCAATATAATGTGCCGAGGTTTCTTTTGCACACAACAGATCCAACTATAAAATAAGGACTTCTCACACAAACAAACCATGATTCTATAAAGGCAGAAGGATTACCTCATTTTTCTTAGAACACTGGACATTTCCTCACGCTTCTTTTTAGCTCTCTTGTGAGTTCCAAGCTTTCTTTTGGCTACCTTCAGAGCACGCTTGTCCTTTCCAACTTTTAGAAGCTCGGTGATTCTCTTCTCATATGGGGCAAACCCAGCAACTTCCCGGATCAAACTCCGGACAAAAAGAACCCTTTTACTAGTTTTCTACATTAATTAGTAAACAGAGAATTTTGAGAAAACAATCTTACATTTCGTGAAAAACAATCCTGATAAAAGAACAATATAACAAGATTTTCTGAGCATCATGTTAAGAGTATGTAACTACAGGTCAGAACTGGTCCAATCAAATGAAATAAATTAAGCTTATTCCTCAAGCTCCTAAAAAGCTAACTAACACCTCCTCGCAAGAACATGTTTAAACAGAGAAAACCCTACGCCTTCCACTTTCACCATTAGAGAGAATTTTAAAACATCTAGTAACATGTTGATTGACTTACTCCTTTCCGATCGGAGGGCCGTGGGGCCAACTCCTTCTTGGTGACTACGTGGCCCTTGTTCAGCCCAACAAAAAGGCCTGTATTCGGCTGTTTTGGAGCCATTACCTGTCAATAAAAACCAATTAGTCACTCCATCAAAATTAAGGTTAATTGCAAAACCCTAAGACTGCAAAGACAAAATCAGACTCCAGACATTCATCTTCGTAACTAAAACTGAATGCTTAAATCAAGTAATAAGCATGCAAATTTCCAGCCACATCCAAAAATATTTCCCCAAGCACATTCAAAGTACAGCTGCAGACATTTACAGTTGAAAAGTTCCATAAAGAACAAAACATTTCTGAGTAGAAAAGAAAATCCCAGAACCAGAACGTGTGCACAGTACTCCCCAATTATAGAATTATTTCTAACAAATAAAACTAAAAATCCCCTTTTATATCGTTGAATCATTATGGCGCCATCGCGAGCTAACTAGCGACCAAAATATAGAATACATTCTTATACTAAAGAGTAGAACAGAAGGCACAAAGAAACGATATCATTGGTAAGAACGAGTCAGAAACAGGATAATCGTTCTTCTAAAAACATGGCAAAAACAGATAACTTAGAATATAACGCACAAAGAAATTAAGGGTATCGAGCTTGCAAATTTGATCGACGGGAACAGAGACCTACGCCCTATTCCAGCACTCAAAGATAGACTAACAAGTGAACAACAATTCGGAAAGCAACAAAGAAAGGGTTTCTCACCTGTTCTAAGAGTCTGACGACCTAGGATAGGAAAAATTAGGGTTAGAGATTTAGAGGTGAATTTATATCATGCCTATTTGTTAATGGGCCAGACTTCAATTTGGGCTGAATTGCGTACGAATTTCTTTTTAAAATATAATATATAAATAAATAAACTAGATGAATACCTATATTTAAATAATAGTAAAAAATTACTAAAGCAGTTTTGCAAATATATAATATAGAAATTATTATAAATACGAAAAGTATTCAACTATATAGGCATTATAGAAAAATTTTCCTGTATATGAGTGATTAACCACGACCTATTGTTGATAGATCGTAAATTTTTTTTTTTTTAAATAGTTTGACTCATTTTAAAACCTTATATAATCTCTAGTTGGTCTTAGTTGAAATGTTTTCATCACAATCAGTCCCCAAACTCATCTAACATTTGAGTTTTGAATTATGAAAACGGGCCCCTTTTTTAAAAAAATTATGTTTGGGGACTTTTTTGGTAGATGAGGAAAAAATTGTACAGTTGACCCATTTTGGAGGCCCAAAATGTCCCTTTTAAAAAACAATAGTAATTGACATTCAATTGATGTCACAGGACGTTAAAAAAATAATGTTAAAAAATAATGACAAAAATAGGGTTAGATTTAAAATATTAACAAAGGTAGGGTAGCAAAATCATAGAGGTTCCACATGACATGCAAATCGTGGACCGATCCATGATTTACCTACGTTGACTGGGTCTTCTTCTTTCTTTTTTTTCTTTTTTCTCTTCTTCGTGACTCCCTTTCTGTTCTTTTTTTTTTTCTTCTTCTTCTTCTTCTCTGCATCTTCTCTAGCTTCTTCTTCTTCAACACGAATACTCGAAACTCCAATGCGACCAATTCCAATGAGCTAGAGTGAGAGCGAGAGCAAGAGAGATATGACTGATTGTGAGTGAAAAAAGGAAGCAAGAGCAAGAGCGAAAGCGAGAAAGCATGGCACCATGACAGTTGTGACGCATGGCAGGGTTAACTGAGACATGTGAGCAAAATCGTCCACGATTTTTCCACCTATTTTTGAAATAGTTTTACCTCTACGCTATTTTTGTCATTATTTATTAAAATGACATTATTAAAAAAAAAAAAACAACAAAAAAACTTTGATGTCATAACCACGTGAAGTTAGAAATTTACCTTTCCTTCTTTGAGATTGAACACTAGAGAGCAAGACTAAGAGAGTGAAAATGCAAGAGTGAGATCGTAAGTGTAAGGAATCGTAAGTGTAAGGGAGAGAGGAGAGTAAGAGGTAAGAAAACAAAGAATGAGAGTGAACAAAAAAAAATTGATCCATCAACATGCACAAAGTTCTTTTTGTAGTAATTTCATTTGAATTTGACGTCAGAAAAAATAAATAAATAAATAAACTATTTTTTAAAAAGCGAGGATTTTCCCGTAGATTTTGGGTTATCAATCAAACAGTAGATGAAAGCTCACAAATGCCTTTATTAGGGTCTAATTTAAACTTATACTCTTTCATCTTTACATCAACACAATTTTTTTTCCCTCTCATTTTTTCAATCCATCGTATTTGCAAGTTTTTTTGGTCAAAATTTTATTATAGAATTTCGGTTTTCAAATATAAAGATTTAAAGTTGAATAAAAAAAGGCCAAAACTTTAGTCATTTGGGAATTTTTTTTTCGAAAGATAAAAAACATGTAACTTTTTCCCCCAAAAATCATGAATTTTGCTCGAGATTTATGAATTCCGATCGAAATTTCAGTCAAAGATTCATGATTTCCAATCGAGATTAATGAATTCTGACCAAGATTTGTGAATTTCGACTCAAATTTTGGTCAAGATTCATCATTTCTAATTGAGACTTTGGCTAGGATTGATTTCTGCTTTTTTGTTTTGTTTTGACTTTCTCCTTTACTCTATTTCTATAATATTTTTTAGTTTTTATTAAATCGAATATTTCTTCTTGAAATAATTATTTTAAAAAAAAATAATTCTTGTCATTTTTTAGATTGTATCAAAAAAATAAAAAAAGAAATTTAATAGAATTTTCATTCCATTTTGATAGAAATAGATTTACAAAAAAAATTTGGTCAAATAATTTAATTTTTGGAAAATTGTTCTAAACAGCTAAAAGTTGAAACTATTGTCAAATATAGCAAAAAAGACCAATAAAAAAACAAAAAACAAAAAAATAGGCTACGGGAGGGAGCATTTACAAACTACCTTGCATTCGCGTCGTTCACCTTGAAACTTAAACGCAAGGCTGACCCTTTTAGACGCAAAACAACTTCTTTAATACAAGATATAGCTAACTTGTCAATAATATCTTCTCTCTTGACTGCAAACTTCTACAACGGACGCAAAGATTCCTCCTTTCTGTCTTTTCTCTCTCCTTTCTCTCAAGAATTCTTATTTCAGCATCATCAATCGCTTCTTTTTCCTCAAGGTCCTATTTATAGCTTTGGAGTAGAGGGCTGGTCATACTACTTCTCCCTTTTTGCCACTTGCTTGCCACATGTCACGCTACACGCTTTCATGAAATACTTATCATACTTTCTAACACCTCTTGCTCATAAGGTGTCAAGTTTATATGATGCCACCTAGCCTTTATAAACGCATAGGTGTCAAGTTTATATCATACTTTCTTTAAGCTCTTGGGTTATATCCTATGCGTTTACCCGAAATCAAAATTATATTTTCATTTACCATGGAATTTAGCTCCTCAACGCATAACTGGTAGCCAACGCATAAACTCCTCAACGCATAGCCTTAACGACCCATGGTAGCCACCTTCAACGCATAGCAACCCTTCGACATAGTTACCTTAAACACTAATGTCCTTGTCTTTGGGCATAGACTTCTTTATCAACACCAAAATCTTTACTAACGCATAATAAACCTTCAACACATGCTGCTCACGCCTTAAGGTTCCTCGACTTCTCTTTTCTTTCTAACGTAACACCCTCCGAAGCTAATCCCATAACTTGTTAATTTTCAAGACTAAGTACGAGCCATATGTTTTCCTCTTCTTCCTAATTCTCGTTTTCCTTCTTCAATATCAAATTCCTTCCAAATTAAAGTATCACGCGTTAACGCTTTATCACCTATGTGTCAACCGGACTATGCTCCAAAATACATCTAATTTTTAACTAATTCTCAAACGATGCCTTCAATCCTTCATTCTCACTCTTAGTAAAATATCCATTCTTTTCCTAATATTATGCGTTCAACTAGTCTTACTTCTTTTCTTACTAGCCCTCTTAAGAATTCTGAGTTAGGGTCTTACAAATGGTCTGTCATTATCTATCAACTATGAACAAAAACTTCTACACAAATGGTCTGTCATTTTCGTTCTCTCTATTTTAGGATTTTTTTTTATTTTATTATTTTTGTTGATGATTCCCCTTTGATGAGATTTTTTTTTTTTTTTTTTTTTTTGTTGCTTTGTATCTGTTGATGAAATGGAGGAGAATAACGTACCGAT
The DNA here is from genome assembly GCA_031780015.1 of Citrullus colocynthis. Taxonomy (NCBI): domain Eukaryota; kingdom Viridiplantae; phylum Streptophyta; class Magnoliopsida; order Cucurbitales; family Cucurbitaceae; genus Citrullus; species Citrullus colocynthis. Next base: position 16,966 of record QLSR01000232.1, on the reverse strand, counting down.
CGAAGAAGAAGGTGTCGATCTAATCTACCAAGCAATTTTGTGTTGTCGATGATCTCAGAGACCGATCATTCTGAAGAAGAAATCATCGATCAAAGTTCTTGCGTCCGTAGACAGAAAGGAGGAATCCTTGCGTCCATAGTAGAAGTTTGCAGTCAAGAAAGAAGATATTCTTGACAACTTAGCTGTATCTTGTATTAAAGAAGTTGTCTTGCGTCTAAAAGGGTCAGCCTTGCGTTTAAGTTTCAAGGTGAACAATGCGTTCAAGGGTGAACGATGCGTCCAAGTTGGACCTGGCGCGGTCGACGCATCCAAAAAGAGAAGTAAAGAAGAGTTAGGCTGCACCTCGCGTTAACTATCAACCTTGCGTCCAAGGGCAGGGTTGCGATCAACCGAGCTGCTAGAGGAATATAAAGCCTTGCGTTCCAGAGTTAGGACGCTGCGTCCAAGAAGCCCGGGAAAGAGAAATAGCGGGAAAGAGGAGGAACTATCCTTAAAGTGTTTTAGTGAATGGCACCTTTCTTTCTTTAAAAATAGTTTATTGGAAATGTTGTTCTAATTTTATTATGAGCTGTGATTTGATGAAAAAATGTTTATTTGAAAAGCATGATGCTTGAATACATTGTTCACAAGGTATGTTATATCTGTTTTCTATAAGATGTTGAAAAGAATGTTGTGAAATGTAGTTATCGAGAAATATCTTATATTTCCTGAAAGGTTTCATATGAACTAATTATGTTAAATGTTGATTTCTAAAATGTTTTAGAAGAGGTGCAATGCTGAGGGACATGAGAAGGCATGTGAGTTTCCCAGGGACCCAGTACTGAGGGACATAGAGAAGGTACTTGGGCAACCTGCCATATTCCTATGTGCACATAGAGGTTGATATTGTTGGTGCGTTGAGTTTTGCTCTGCATCAAGCCAGAAACGATTTTGACGTTGGGTGTGTGGAGTCTTGCTCCACCCCAACTAAGGATGTTTTCGACGTTAAGAGCGTTGTGTCTTGCTCTGCCTCAATTAAGGGAAATTGTTAAAAACAAACTGATTTCATGTACAACTATTCTGGAATGTATTTATGTGATTTGATTTATAAGTTGAAAAGTATGATTTTACAGAAATGATGATTTGAATCATGTTTTACGTATTTTGTGATATAATGATGATAACATATCTGCTTTTGAACTAAATATAGTTTTACAAAATTTGTCACTCACTGGGCTTTTAGCTCATCATTTTATATGTTTTCCATTTTCCAGGTAGCATGACAGTTCCCGTTGCCAGTCGAAATCGAGGTTTGTCAAATTAATAGATTCTTTTTCCTGAGAAGTGTGGTTAAGAAGAAGATTAAAGTAAGTTCGACAGTGGGAGTCGACAACTGGGTCGATGACTGCTGTCCTCACACTCAGTCTCGGGCTACAGGGTAGTTCGGAACGGGGTGTCACCATTATCATTGTCTATTAGTGATGTTTAGCTTCTCATAGTTATGTTTAGCTTCTTGTTCTTCAATAGCTTCTCTTATTCGCTTCTCTATCAACTATGAGAAAAAGCTTTGAAAAACATGTATGAACACAACCAAAATATATTACAACTTTGATTTGTCGAATAATAAACTTTAGCGTTGCTTTGATCTATCGAAGGAAACTCGTGGCTAAAGAAAAAAAAATTTGAAGAAGAAAATGTGGCCACTGATAGACATCTCTATCCTTGTCTATCACTTATAGACCGTAGTGATAAAAGATTATCAATGTCTATCGCCTTCTTTTTCTCCTTCTCCTTCTTCAACATCACTATCGCAGATTACAATGATAATAGTCTATCATTGTCTACCAAACAATGATAAACTACTATAGTTGGCTACCACTGATAGATATTTATTTTTATCGATAGACAGTAACATTTTACTATATTTGAAAATACTTCTTGGCAAAATTGAAATCTTAGGACCAAATATACATATTTTTTTAAAACTCAAGGATTAAAAAGATAATTTTTCCTAAAATCTAAATCAATATGAGGATAACTAATACAAAAGTATAAAATCTCAATCAGGAGGTAGGGTTAGATAAGCATATAAACCACTAAACCAGAAACATTGAAGGAAAACCACTGTGTGGAGGTCATAAATATATTGAAACACCTGAATGAAGAAGCATTTATTTCAAATTTTCAAGCATAAATTAGACCTTCCTTCCTGCAATAAGAAGCAAAATCAATTTTAAAAGATCGAGAGAACTATACCAGGCAAATAAAAAAGACATACATAAGCAAAATCATTACACACGTTTCAACATCCAATCCAACTCTTTATCATATCTTCAATTTTAAAATTTCTTAAATTGCACCTTGTCAAACGAACATATACTTAGTTACTAAACTAATCGCTCTTGAAACCCAAATATAAAAGTAAAGTAGTCAGCCTAAGAGAGCGAAAAAGATGAGATTTGTCACATAAAATGAATGTGACGCATATGAAAATGAGTTAGAAATGAAACTTACTGACATAAATGAGATCTATTTAATCTTGCATCAATGACAAAGGAGATAGAAAGCAGTAATAGAGTTAAACTTACCTGGCTAAATTAAAAAGCACGTAAGCAATCACAAATCCATAATTAAGCAAAAAGAATTGCGAAATAAGTGTCTCTTACAATCCTCCTTCTTTGTCCAATGTTTCCCAATATGATGGGATTCTCACATGTAACACCCACTAAATTTGGCCAAAACATGAGTTACGCTAGCAAAAATACTCTTTTACACTCCAATGTTTTTTAAGACAACATCCATTCACAAACTAACCACCTAAACTAATAAATAGTTAAACAATTCCCTAAACTCATGATGAAACTAAGGACGCAACAGTCAATTCTAATACAACCGCCCAACCTATAGGGCTAGAACAAGTCGAACCTCAATCTAAAACAAAAGTTCAACTAAATAAAATACCTCAATTAATCAACTTCAAGGACTATACTAACATTAAGCAAAAAAATAGTCCTCAACTAACCAAATAGAAGAACTATACTAAGATTGTATAAAAAGGAAAAAAAAAAAAAGTCCTCAACTAATCAAATTCAAGAACTACTAAAACTAAGAGTCTTACTCATGTCTTTTCTTGGGCATGACAATATTGTAGTACTCATCATAACACATGTTTATGCTAAAAGTAAATGTGTATTCTGGGGGAGGAACAATCCAAGTGTCTTGCAAGACAAATAAGATTGAACACTAGTATGGTGTCAAGCCACATACACTTTGACGCTCAAGCCAATCTCGGGTTTGTGACAGTTGAAAATAGTAGAAGATCTTTAGCATACCTCCGATGATTGGGCTCGTAATTGCAACTCTTTAAGTTCTAAAACCGTCGAGCCATTACTCGTTGGACGTTACACTACCACCACTTTTAGTTGTAACTGATGCTTAAGTGCATCATCCACTCAACTCCTCAACAATTCCTTTATGGATCGTCCATTGAGAATTTGGATTATTCCAAACTCAATCACCTTGAGGTTCCTCATGGGTCCTCTAAGGTTCTCCGTAAGTCCTGCAAAAGTTCCTTACAGGTCCTCCATGGGTTCTGCAGAAGTTCTTCATGAGTCCTTAGGTCCTCCATGAGACTCCTCGATCTTCTCTAGGTTAGGAGGTCTTCTATGGGTCCTCCATGATACTCCTAGGTCTTCTCTAAGTCCACCATAGGACTATTAAGTCTTTCATCAATCTTATTGAGCTCCTCCCATGGGTCCTCCTAGCTCCTTCATGGGTTCTACTAAGGTTTCCCATGGGTTTTTTTAAGCTCTCTTATAGGTCGTCTTAGCTCCCTTATGGGATCTACTAAGGTTCCCCATAGGTCTCTTTTGAGCTCGGGTCCACATAGCTCCCTCATGGATCTACTAAAGTTCTCCATGGGTCCTCTGAGCTCTCTCATGAATTCTCTTAACTCCCTCATAAGTCCTAGTAAAGTTTCACATGGGCCATTTGAGGTCTCTCATAGGTCTTCTAAGCTTCCTTTGAGTTGTCCTATCAAGATATACCACAAGTCATCTAAGTTTCCTCATGGATCCCCTTAAGCTCCCTCCCTCATGGGTCCTATTGAGTTTCTCCATGGATCCTAAGCTCCCTCATGGGTTACCGAGGTTCCTCATCGGTCATTTTCAGCTCCCTCAGGGCTATCTTAGCTTCTTCATGGATCCTTTGAGCTCCTTTATGAATCCTACTAAGGTTTCCCGCGGGTCCCTTGAAAACCATCATAGGACTCTGAAAATCCACTCAAATTGGTCTCCTTCGAATGTGGGGTCCCATTAGCCTTAGGGCTCTATCCCTATCCTTGGGCTCCAATCTCTCTAGACTCTCGTCTCTTAATCTTGGCTCATCTCAATAAATCTACCCATAACAGTTGCCCTCGTTCTCGAGCTTGACCTATGGGGCACTGACCGAGAGCTTCCTTTAGATAGATTCCTTTTTTCATGGTTTTGACCAATCCACTCAGTTTGGTTCCTAAGGCCACATGTATTGACTAGTTGAACGTGGGTTCCATTGGCCTTGGGTAAGCCATCTCGAGCCTCTATGAGTATCCTTGAGCTTCCTATCTATCTAGATTCTCAATCTTGGCCCATATCAATATATCTACCTGTAACAACATATATCAATAAATAGCATGCTCTGCAAAAGAAAAAGCTCAACACAAGAATTACACAGCATGCTCTCCAAGATAGCTCAACACATGAATTATGCAGCATGCACTATAAGATAACCCAATACATGAATTATGCATTGGGTCATGCTACATATGGGTTCACTCATCCATGAACCATAGACTATGTTTTATGCATAGAAACCATAACACGCTGACAACATAAATATTATGCTTCTTTTCATTAAATCACACCAGACAACATTACAACATGCTTAAACTTCCCTAACAATATACTATGCTCAACAGGCCAACGTGCTTATCGCACAGAACAAGTCACAATCACTTGGCATGTTATACATTTTACAATCATCACAATGAGCATCAAGACTTGCTCAACTATATCAAAACATCAATGGAAAACCACAACGAGCATCCACACATGCTCAACCATATCAAAACACGTAATGCTTTCAGAATAAATTCATATGAGTCATATATACATAGAACATAAATGAAGCACGCAGCATGCTAGCACACAAGTAATTAGATTCTACAAACAAAAACTACTTAACGTACTAAAGTGTTCCTAAGTATTGAAAGAGAGAAAGAAAAATAACACAAAGGTCTACGTGGAAAAACCCTAGATTTAGGAAAAAACCACGATAAAAGTTTCTCTTTTATTTATTTGTTTGATACAATCAAAGAATTACAAGGGGAAAAATAAATAGAGATAAAAAACTTAAACAAGGAAAAAATATTGAAAACATATATAAGGAAAGAGATAAATTCTAAAATATCTCCCAAATATTTCCCTTTTTCAACACTCCCCCTCAAGATAGAACGTAAATGTCAATTAGACCCATCTTGCTTACACACGCATCAAAATTCTGCTTAAGCAACCCTTTGGTAAGAACATCTGCAACTTGTTGACTGGAAGGAATATACGAAATGCAAATGCTTCCGTTTTCCAGTTTCTCATTTATAAAGTGCCTATCGATCTCCACATGTTTTGTTCTATCATGCTGAACTGGGTTGTTTGCAATGCTAATAGTAGCCTTATTGTCACAATAGAGTTTCATAGGTAGTTCACTGCTTTGGTGAAGATCAGATAGAACTTTCTTCAACCAGATTTCTTCACAGATTCCATGACTCATAGCTCTGTATTCTGCTTCAGCACTACTTCTAGCAACTACACTTTGCTTCTTACTTCTCCAAGTTACAAGGTTACCCCACACAAAGGTGCAATACCCAGATGTAGATTTTCTGTCAATTACTGATCTCGCCCAGTCAGAGTTTGTATAGGCTTCGATGTATTTTCTGTCGGATTTTCTAAACATCAATCCTCTTCCTGGTGTGCTCTTCAAATACCTTAAAATCCTGTTTACAGCTTCCATGTGTTCTTCGTAGGGAGCTTGCATAAACTGACTCACAACACTGACAGCATAGGAGATATCTGGTCTAGTGTGTGCTAAGTAAATTAGTCTCCCAACTAGACGTTGATATCTCTCTTTATTAAGAGGAACTTTGGTAATAGACTCTCCCAATTGGCATTAGACTCGATCGGAGTGTCAGCAGGCCTGCATCCGGTCATACCTGTTTCTTTCAGTAAATCAAGAGTGTATTTGCGTTGAGAAACTGAGATACCTTCTTTTGATCTTGCTACCTCCATCCCAAGAAAATAATTTAGATTTCCTAGGTCTTTAATTTCAAATTCGTCTGCCATTTTCTGTTTTAACTTGTTGATTTCAGCAGTATCATCTCCAGATAAAACGATGTCATCGACGTATACAATCAAAGCCGCAATCTTACCTGAGACAGACCTTTTTGTAAATAGGGTATGGTCAGAGTGTCCTTGAGTGAAGCCTTGGGACTTAACAAAAGTAGTGAATCTCTCAAACCATGCTCTTGGTGACTGTTTTAATCCATACAAGGCCTTTCTAAGTTTGCACACACATCGATCAAATTTGTCTTCAAAGCCAGGAGGGGGGCTCATATACACTTCTTCTTCTAGATCACCATTCAAAAAGGTGTTTTTCACATCTAGCTGATAAAGAGGCCAATCTCTGTTTACTGCAACTGACAGAAGGACTCTGATTGTGTTCAACTTTGCGACAGGAGAAAAGGTCTCGGAATAGTCTACCCCAAAAGTCTGAGTGAATCCTTTCGCTACAAGCCCGGCTTTATATCTGTCAAGAGTTCCGTCAGATTTATACTTTGTTGTGAATACCCATTTACATCCAACTGGTTTATGCCCTTTCGGAAGAGCAACACGTTCCCAAGTATGATTTTTCTCAAGAGCTCTCATTTCTTCCATAACAGCAGTCTTCCATTCAGGGATTTCCATAGCAGCATATATGTTTTTCGGTACGGATACAGTATCAAGACTAACAGTAAATGCTCTGAACCTAGAAGACAAATTATTATAGGAGAGGAAGCTGTACATAGGATACCTGGTGCAAGATCTTGTGCCCTTTCTTAATGCAATGGGCAGGTCCAGATTGGTATCACCCTCTCCTGTCTTGTCGGGCTCTTCTCCAGTAGGGTTTTGGGGTTCTATCCCTTTTTCATTCTCCTCAACTGTTGTTGACACTGCCTCATTCTCAGCAACCTGGTTATTTTCTGTCATATCATCTTTACCTTCTTCTGCCGAAAGTTTTGTCAGGTCCACAATATCCTTTTCAACACAGACATTTTCAATGCAAGTAGTACTATTTTCAGGATCAGTTATACCTTGGGCTTGTGTCGGTTCGGATGATTGGACCGGAGCCAGCACATCCTTAGGGGCCGCTATTTCCTTTCTAAGATTTTTCCCGTAGTACGTTATCCATGGGACTTGTTTGGTGGGTAGGATAGTGTCGTGAGTTGTTAGAGTAGGTTTAGAAAGGGAATTTGGTTCAGAAAGGGAATTTGGATAGTTAGTCTCTTCATTAATGCTCTCCCCTTGAAGAGGACTAACGGAAAAAAAAGGTTGATCTTCTAGGAAGGTGATATCCATAGAGATGAAGTATTTCCGGGAAGTGGGATGGAAACATTTATAACCACGCTGGTGGAGGGGGGTATCCAACAAAGACACATTTCTGGGCCTGAGGGGAGAACTTAGTCTGGTTTGGACCGAAGCTGTGGACAAATGCTGTACATCCAAACACGCGGAGAGGAACATCAGGTATAAGGCGAGTGGTGGGATAAGACAATTTTAGGTAGTCAAGAGGGGTTTGGAAGTGGAGAACGCGAGAAGGCATCCGATTTATAATATGAGCTGCAGTCAATACGGCATCTCCCCATAGGTAAGATGGAAGAGAGGCTAAAAGCATAAGAGACCGGGCAACTTCAAGAAGATGACGGTTTTTTCTTTCAGCCACCCCATTTTGTTGGGGCGTATAGGCACATAAGCTCTGGTGAACGATACCTTTAGTGGATAAGAATACTCGAAGGGTAGTAGTGAGGAATTCACGACCATTGTCACTCCTAAGAATGGCAATTCTGGCATTAAACTGAGTTTCAATGGTGGTGTAAAACTGTTGGAAAACGGATGAAACTTCAGACTTATCTGTTAGAAGGAAGACCCAAGTAAGACGAGTGTGGTCATCAATGAAGGTAACAAACCAACGTTTACCCGACGAGGTGGTAATCCTCGAGGGGCCCCAAACATCGCTGTGAATAAGGGTGAAAGGTTGAGAGGGTTTGTAAGGTTGAGACGGGAAGGAGACTCTGTGTTGTTTTGCTCGAATACACACATCGCAAGATAAAGAGGAGATGTCAACCTTGTTAAACAAATGAGGAAATAAATATTTCATATATTGGAAATTGGGATGGCCAAGACGAAAATGCCATAACATACAGTCAGTTTTAGAAGTTGAAAAATAGGAAGATAACAAACTAGTCCTAGAACTTTGCCTAGAGGAAGTATCATTATTAAGGAAATAGAGTCCCCTATTGTGCTGGGCAGTGCCAATCGTCTTCCCCGAGCTCAAGTCCTGAAAGAGAACATCATCGGGTGAGAAAGCTACACGACAATTTAAATCTCTAGTTATCTTACTCACAGACAGTAGATTATATGAGATTTTGGGAACATGCAGGACATTCTGTAATATCAAACCATCGAAAGGAGAAATATGACCCTTGCCGGCAACAGGGGCAAGTGTTCCGTCAGCAATTCGAATCTTTTCATTACCAGCACATGGATGATAAGATAGGAAATCGTCAAAAGTTCCAGTCAAATGATCCGTAGCTCCTGAATCAAGAATCCAGGGTTTCTGGCCAGTAACGCTGAGTAAACTCAAGGATGGAGAAATACCTGAATGTGCAATTGCCCCAAAAGTAGTGGTACCATTGTCAGCTGGGTAGTTCTCTTGACGACATGGTTCCGAGTCACTTATCAAGGCCTGATTAGGTTTTTTGTTTGGAGGTCAACGTTTACCATTCGGAGGCCGACCATGTAGCTTCCAACACTAATCTTTCGTGTGCCATGGTTTTTTACAGTGTTCACAGACTGGAGGAGGTTTCCCATTCTGCTTGTTTCCAGTTGTACTAGTTGTTTTTGCGTTGAACGCAGCTGAGTCAGTAATGGAGGTACCCACAGTATTCATAGCACTCGTTCTATCTTCCTCAAGCCTAACTTCTGAACAGACTTCCATCAAGGTCGGTGTTGGTTTTTGTCCCAAAATTCGACTTCGTACAGCATCGAATTTGGAGTTTAAGCCGGCTAAGAAATCATATACTCGGTCAACTTCCTCAAGTTTGTAGTATTGAACTCCCCCACACGGACAATCCCAAACAAGTTCTCGACACAAATCCATTTCCTGCCATATCAGAGACAATTTGTTAAAGTATGATGTGACATCCATAGTACCTTGTTTACATTCGTGGATTTGTTTCCGCAGTGTGTAGAGTCGAGAGGCGTTCTGTCTTTTGGAGTATAATTTCTGAACGGCATCCCAAATATCTCGAGCTGTGGCAGCATACAGTAAGGGTTTTCCAATTTGAGGTTCCATACTGTGAATTAAAAGTGACCGGAGTAGTGAATCCTCTCCTTTCCAAATGTGCTCTTGCAGGTCTCCTGGTCTGGGTTTTGGTACGTCGCCAGTTAAATACCCGAATTTGTGACGCCCTTTAAGAATCATCTTTACCGACTGAGACCAGGAGAAGTAATTTTGGCCATTCAATTTTTCACCAATAGTCAGTCCAGTGGCATTACTTATTGGACCAGACAAATAAGGTATTGGTGTAATGGTTGGGATTGTAGTTACTGGATGCACTGGATATAACGGTAAATCTGACGGGATACTCGAATTTACTACACTTTGACCCATATGAGTAGAAGCACTCAGTGTGGCTCCAAGGACAGCGATTTGTTGTTGAGAACTTGCTTGAAGAGCAGCGAGTTGTTGTTGAGGAGAAAGTGTTGAAAAGAAACCACTAGATTCAGTGGTAGCCGCGCCGGCATCGACTCTCGGCTGCCCAGAACACCCGGACGAACTCCCGATCTCCGCAAACGGTCGATTCGATGCAGATCTGGGGTTAGACGCAGATCTCGGCTGCCCAGAACTCCCGATCTCCGCAAACGGTCAACTGCCCAGAATATCGGGGTTAGACGCATATCTGAACTCCTCGACGTGCGGTTGTGCAGCAGATACGGTCGACGGGAGGCACAAATTGAGATGGCCGGCGGCTTGTCGGTAGATCTGAGTAGCGGGTCCGACGTTCTCAGATGGCGGCTGGTCGATTCGAGGAGGCGCGACGTTAGGGTTTGGGTTGAGCGGCGGCAGTAGGCTCTGAACGAAGGCAGCGGCAGCGTTTGGGTTGAGCGACCGGAGATACTCGTGGATCGCAGCTTGGACGGCGGATTCTGTGGTGGTGGCAGCGGTGGAGGATCCCGTCGGCGACGGTGGCGGCAGTTCTTGCCTAGGGTTATTTTCGTCAGTGACGGCTAGGGTTTCCTCACCTTGCTCTGATACCATATTGAAAGAGAGAAAGAAAAATAACACAAAGGTGTACGTGGAAAAACCCTAGATTTGGAAAAAAACCACGATAAAAGTTTCTCTTTTATTTATTTGTTTGATACAATCAAAGAATTACAAGGGGAAGAATAAATAGAGATAAAAAACTTAAACAAGGAAAAAATATTGAAAACATATATAAGGAAAGAGATAAATTCTAAAATATCTCCCAAATATTTCCCTTTTTCAACACTAAGATATTTAAAAGATTCCTGAAACAATAAAAACAAGGTTCAAAGAGTATTTAGAATGAACATTCTTATAACTCAAAGCAACTTTAAACCTCACTTATAAAGCTCAAAACCATATACCAATGATTCTCCAAATTGAAGAAATTTCATTTCCAAGACAAAATTGCAACGATCAAATATCAACCCTTTTACAAAATCCAAGAAAATTTCCAAACTCCTTTAGGTGTCCTTTTTCCTTTTAGAGTACATATGCTCTAACATTGCATTGTCGTCTCAGTCTAATTGGTAAATCACCAACCAAATTATTCCTGAGATGATCATAACACCTATTCCTTTTTCCTAATCATTCATCCAAAGAATGACAAGTACTCTTCAATTAATAACTTAAATCCAATATCACGCTTCTCTTAAAATATTCTTGTCCTAAAATGTCTTTCCTTCTTCCTAACATAGATAACCACAAAACTCAAGAAGTCCACAAATTGTCCATTACATATACAACCTATACAATCTAAATTTCCTCTGTAACCAAATACCTAATTATCTTTTATGGTGCTTCCTTTTATAAGATATCTCTCAAACTTCGTTTTCTCATGCGTCCCACAATAATTACTCCTTGAAGTCTTATGTATTCCTAAACCAATTATTCAAAAACTTATAAAACTCAAAACCATATAGCAATGATTCTCCAATTTGAAGAAACTTCGTTTCCAAGACAAAATTGCAACGATGAAAAATCAACCCATCTACGAAATCCAAGAAAATTTCAAACACCTTTACTCCAATTCATTCCTCAATCCACCAAACTTTAGGTGTCATTTTCCTTTTAGAGTACATATGCTCTAACGATGCATTGTCGTGTCAATCTCTACGGCAAATCATCAACCAAATTACCTTCGAGATGATCTTTACACCTACTCATTTTCGCTAATTTTTCGTCCAAAGAATGACAACTACTCTTCAATTAACAACTCAAATCCAATTTCACACTTCTCTTAAAATTTTATTGTCTGAATTTATCTTACTTCTTCCTTGCATACATAACCACAATACTCAAGAAGTCCAAAAAAGTGTCCATTATATAGACAATCTCCTCTATAACCAAATATCCAATTATCTTTTATGGTGCTTCCTTTATAAAAATTCTCTCAAACTTCTTTTCCTCATCCCTCATACCAATTGCTCCTTTAGTCTATACACATTCCTCAACCAATTAGCCAAAAACTTATAAACTCAAAACCATATAGCAATGCTCCAATTTGCAAAAATCTCTTTTCCAAGACAATATTGCAAAGAAGAAAAATCAACCCAGCTATGTAATCCAAGAAAATTTCCAAACTCCTTTATTCCAATTCTTTCAATTGAATTTTCCTCAATACACCACATTTTATGTGTCTTTTTTTCTTTTACAGTACATATGCTCAAACATTACATTGACGTGTCAATCTCCATGCCAAATCATCTACCAAATTATCTCCAAGATGATCATAACACCTACTTCTTTTTGCTAATCTTTCATCCAAAGAATGACAACTACTCTTCAATTAATAACTCATCCAATCTCACATTTCACTTAAAATTTTCTTGTCCTAACTTATATCTTCCTTCTTCCTTCTTCCTTACAAACATAACTAGAAGTCCAAAAGATTTTCGATTATATTATACTACCAATACAATCAGACCTTCCTCTATAACCAAATACCCAATTATCTTTGATGGTTCTTTCTTTATAAAAATTGTCTAAAACTTCTTTTTCTCATCGCTCCCACCAATTACTCCTTTGCTAGTCTTTCATCCAAAGAATAAAAACTACTTTTCAATTAATAACTCATATCAAATCTCACACTTCTCTTTAAATTTTCTTGCCTAACTTATCTTCCTTCTTCCTTCTTCCTTACATACATAACAATAATACCCAAGAAGTCCAAAAAATTGTCCATTATATAGACAACCAATACAATCCGGCTTTCCTCTATAACCAAATATCCAAATATCCAATTATCTTTTATGGTGCTTCCTTTATAAAAATTCTCTCAAACTTCTTTTCCTCATCCCTCCAACCCATTACTCCTTTAAGACTTATGGATTCCGAAACCAATTATCCAAAAAATTATAAAACTCAAAACCATATACCAATGATTCTCCAATTTGAAGAAACTTTGTTTCCAAGACAAAATTGCAACGACAAAAAATCAACCCTTCAACGAAATCCAAGAAAATTTCCATTATTCCAATTCATTCCAGTGAATTTTCCACAATCAACGACACTTTAGGTGTCTTTTTCCTTTTAGAGTACATATGCTCTTTAACATAGATTTGTGGTGTAAATCTCCATGGAAAATCATCAACCAAACTATCTCCGAGATGATCCTAACACCTACCGCTTTTTGCTAATCTTTCCTCCAAAGAATGACATCTACTCTTCAATTAACAACTCAAATCCAATCTTATACTTCATTTAAAATTTTCTTGTCCTTCTTTCTTACATATATAACCACAAAACTCAAGAAGTCCAAAAAATTTTCCATTACATAAACAACCAATATAATCTGACTTTTATCTATAACCAAATACACAATAATCTTTGATGGTGCCGCCTTTATAAAAATTCTCTCAAACTTTTTTTCCTCATCCCTCCCACCAATTACTCCTTTAAGACTTATGGATTCCTAAATAACTTATCCAGAAACTTATAAATTCAAAACAATGTACCAACGATTCTCCAATTTGAAGAAACTTCGTTTCCAAGACAAAATTGCAATGATGAAAAATCAACCCTACTACTCCTTTTTGCTAATCTTTCATCCAAAGAATGACAACTACTCTTCAATTAATAACTCATATCCAATCTCACATTTCGCTTAAACTTTTCTTGTCCTAATTTATCTTCCTTCTTCCTTACAAACATAACCAGAAGTCCAAAAAAATTTCCATTATATTATACTACCAGGGTGAAAGTTGAAGCTTTGGCCGTTTTTAAGCTTGGAAAGGGCAGCAGATTGGGATTCTGGACAGATCCTTGGCTGGATAATTTGCCTCTAAAATCCAGCTTTCCAAACTTATTTAGAATTGCTCTAAAACCCAATGGATCAGCTTTGGAGCACTGGGATCAATGCACTTCCTCTTGGTCTATTGCATTTAGAAGACTTCTTAAAGAGGAGGAGATTGTTGAGTTTCAAAGATTGTTGAGTAAAATTTCAGCCAATCAAGTAATTGATGTCCCAGATAGAAGGGTATGGTCACTTGAAAACAATGGAAACTTCTCAGTCAAATCACTAGTCAAACACCTTTCGCCGGCCTCTCCCATGGAAGTTAAGCTGCAGCATGCCTTATGGAAGTCAAAGAGCCCCAAAAGAGTGAATATCACTTGCTGAATCATGCTCTTTGGGCTATTAACCTGCTCCTCAGTTCTTCAAAAGAAGCTGCCTTCACACAGTTTATCTCCATCCATTTGCCCCCTTTGTAAGGCAAATGAGGAAGAGCTTCAACATCTCTTTTTTACTTGTCAATATGCAGAAACTTGCTGGTTTTCCTTGTTCGATTGCTTCAATATCCGATGGGTTTTTGGGATAGAATTTAGAGACAATGTTTTGCAGCTACTTGTGGGACCTAAGGTCAAAAAGAGTTCAAATTTGCCAAGGAAAAATACAATAAAATCTCTTCTAACAGATCTTTGGTTTGAAAGAAACCAAAGAGTCTTCCAAAACAAGGAAACTCTGTGGTTTAATCGCTTTGAATCAGCTCGTTTAAATGCCTCCTTTTGGTGCTCCCTTTCTAAGGTCTTCGCGGACTACACCATCCAAGATATTAGCCTCAATTGGCAAGCTTTCAAGTCAACTGACCACTACCCCCTCATTAGTTAAACCTCCTTTTTGTTCTCCATGGGCCACGTTAATTAGCTTTTATTTTCCAGATTATTCAAATTTGTTTGGCCTAGTATTTGTTGGCTTATTTTATTTCTGAGGACTGTTATGATTAATTGTACTTGTTCCGACATTGTCCTTATATTGCTCTACTAATGGAGATGATGAGAGTGAAAAGGACGCCAACCTAGTTGAGATGCCTGGGTACACTTCCTGATCCGTAGTTCTTTCTTTTTTGTTAGTTTAAATTCTACGTAATCCAAGAAAATTTCCAAACTCCTTTGTTCCAAATCATTCTAATGAATTTTCCTCAATACACCACACTTTAGGTGTCTTTTTTCCTTTTAGTGTACATTTTAGCGTACATATACTCTAACATTGCATTGTCGTGTCGATTTGCATGGCAAATCATCGACTAAATTATCTTTGAGATGATCAGAGCACCTACTACTCCTTTTTGCTAATCTTTCGTCCAAAGAATGACAAGTACTCTTCAATGACTAACTCAAATCCAATCTCACGCTTCTCCTTAAATTTTCTTATCTTAACTTATCTTCCATCTTCCTTACATACATAACAGCAATACTCTAGAAGTCCAAAAATATATCCATTATATAGACAACCAATACAATCCAGCTTTCCTCTATAATCAAATACCCAATTATCTTTTATGGTGCTTCCTTTATAAAAATTCTTTCAAACTTCTTCCCCTCATCCCTCCCACCAATTATTTCTTTAAGACTTACGGATTCCTAAACCAATTACCCAAGAACTTATAAACTCAAAACCATTTACCGATGATTCTTCAATTTGAAGAAACTTCGTTTCCAAGACAAAATTACAACGACGAAAATCAACCCTTTTAATCCAAGAAAATTTCCAAACTCCTTGGTTCCAATTCATTCTAATGAATTTTCCTCAATACACCACACGTTAGGTGTCTTTTCTCCGTTTAGAGTATATATGCTCTGACAGTGCATTTTCGTGTCGATCATCATAGCAAATCATCGACTGAATTATCTTCGAGATGATCATAGCACCTACTACTCCTTTTTGCTAATATTTCGTCCAAAGAATGACAAGTACTCTTCGATGACTAACTCAAATCCAAACTCACACTTCTCCTTAAATTTTCTTATCTTAACTTGTCTTCCTTCTTCCTAACATTACAACAATACTCCAGAAGTACAAAAAGGTATCCATTATATAGACAACCAATACAATCCGTCATTCCACTATAACCAAATACACAATTATCTTTTATGGTGCTTCCTTTATAAGAATTCTCTCAAACTTCTTCACCTCATCCCTCCCACCAATTACTTCTTTAAGACATACGGATTCCTAAACCAATTACCCAAAAACTTATAAACTCAAAACCATGTACCAATGATTCTCCAATTTGAACAAACTTCCTTTACATGACAAAATTGCAATGACAAAAAGCAACCCTTCTACGTAATTCAAGAAAATTTCAAAACTCCTTTGTTCCAATTCATTCCAATGAATTTTCCTCAATACACCACACTTTAGGGTTTTTTTTTTTTTTTTTTTTTTTTTTTTTTTTTTTTTTTGCCTTTTAGAGTACATATGCTATAACATTGCATTGTCATCTCGAACCCCAAGGCAAATCATCGAGTAAATTATCTTCCAGATGATCATAGCACCTACTACTCCTTTTTGCTAACATTGTCATCTTGAACCCCAAGGCAAATCATCGAGTAAATTATCTTCCAGATGATCATAGCACCTACTACTCCTTTTTGCTAACCTTTCGTCCAAANTTTTTTTTTTTTTTTTTTTTTTTTTTTTTTTTTTTTTTTTTTTTTTTTTTTTTTTTTTTTTTTTTTTTTGCCTTTTAGAGTACATATGCTATAACATTGCATTGTCATCTCGAACCCCAAGGCAAATCATCGAGTAAATTATCTTCCAGATGATCATAGCACCTACTACTCCTTTTTGCTAACATTGTCATCTTGAACCCCAAGGCAAATCATCGAGTAAATTATCTTCCAGATGATCATAGCACCTACTACTCCTTTTTGCTAACCTTTCGTCCAAAGAATGACAAGTACTCTTCAATTACTAACTCAAATCCAATGTCACATTTCACTTAAATTTTTCTTGTTCTAACTTATCTTCCTTCTTCCTTACAAACATAACGGAAGTCCAGGAAATTTTCCATTTTATTATACTACAAATACAATCCGACTTTCCTTTATAACTGAATACCCAATAATCTTTGATTGTGCTTCCTTTATAAAAATTCTCCCAAACTTCTTCTCCTCA